>JAMKCH010045638.1:0-11830 GCA_023653785.1 Ophioderma brevispina | reverse complement strand
GTTTCTACTAACTATCATAAAAAATGGCGTGCTGTCATAGTTTCCCCGTCCTGGTCCATTATTGATTCTGTCATGTGGAATGTTTTCTTTTTTTTTTTTTTTTTTTTTTTTTTTTTTTTTTTTTTTACTTTTTATATATTTTTTGTGTGGATTTTATCTAATTAATATATTTATGTTAATGGACTATATACCCTATCAACTTAACATACAATGGTTCTCTGTAATAAGGTATCTTAAGATAGATTGCATCTTACTTCCCTATTATGTTTTCAAGTTTCTGTACCTTATTTTCCACATGTATTAATGACTTAAAGTACTAGTAAATGGCATAGTAACAAATATTGAATGCCCAGGAGTGTGATAGTGTAGAGGTATATCATGTGGTCAAATTTTGTCTTTTCTATTTCCGAGGCGAACCCCGGTGAAGTGGAACAGTCCAGGGTTTGACCGGGTGATGTACTTTTCCTGTTGCACGTTATGGAGCATTCGGTATTTGTTTCATATCATGATTTACCGGTTTTATTTTCAAGTCATGATAGTAAACTATCACATGACTCAAATCACGATATTCATGCTATAATCTTAGTCCATTTCCTTGTTTACTTCGCCCTTGGGTATCTTAAGTCATTTCAACTACACCTGATAATATATTTTTTCATTCAAGTACTCCGTCCATTTGTATGGTTTAGTTGTTATTGTTGTGTATTGTATAAGGCACCACGCCTACAGTCGCGATGCGTTTTGTGGTGGCCTTATACACTTAAGTATAATTTATCGTTGAATCTACATGCTATTATTTTGTTCTTGTGTATGATGAATAACTTGAACTTAACATGTTATCTAACAACTATTTAGGAATGTTAAGAAAATTCACTTCAAAGTTCACTGCTTCATACCGCCATACCCCTCCCTTAAAATGTTTTAAAGTCAAGAAATGATTGTCGACGCGCTTGAACACCACAATCATCATCATCCCTTTGAACTGACCTTAGGCATCACCAGTAGTAGAATTTCCAGTTAAGTTCTCTGTCAGTCATGTACAGATATCCTGAGAACTATGCAGCCACTAATCCCAGGAATGCAAGCATATTCATACCAGCAATCGCTGAATATTACTTGTGGGAACGGACGCGGATTCCTCGGTCAATATTGGTGCATCTGCAGAAGTTAATCGCGATTAAATTTTGTCTTGTCGCAGTATCCACACCATCATCGTCGCTTTTGATTATTTTAATGGTGTCCGGAGTGGAAAGTTGATCACAGTCTTAATCGGCAGATTTTTGGCATTGAGATAGAGCGATGGCGTTTTTATTGTTGGACGTTCCATGCAGGGCGTTCCATTCTGACATGTTTTCTCTGTCATCGTCGTAAGGCGCTGCGCAGACAACCTCGTTGTTGTTCAGATTAATTCTTCTTCTGACCTAAGAGGAGCAAATGAAAACATCGCCTCTCCAGTTATTTTTGTTCTAACTAATCACGTTTTGTAAGGCCTTTTGTCATAACAATGTCGGCGTATCTGGGGAAATTAACGTCTTATCTGTTATGGCCTTTTTGCTGGTAATGATAAGTCATGTTTTCGATGAATTCTCCCTAAAAGTGCGCCAGGAGCAATCTCCATCACTAACCTCTGTTTTTTTCCCTCTGGACCTGAAAAAAAATCATGAAAGGGTTACATATTCTTAAAGAAGCAAGAGAGAGATTCGAACCCGAGATTTCTGTACAGCACCGACCAGAAGGCCAGCGAGGATTGGTTCGCCAGATTTGCATTCTAATCCTTGACATCATTTACGGATTGTATCGATACTTTTATTTTGGAGTCAGAAACTCAATACAATGAATAGCTCCCTATGGAACGGTTCCCACAATTATAAATGCTCCCAGGAGCAGAAGTGGTGGTCGAATCTCACATTTGCCAGGTATGAGAAGGCCATCCAATGTGGTCCAAATTGTTAATCATTACTACATGCACATTGTGAAGCTTTGTGTCCTTATGCAATGTCTTTCATTACGTCCTAATACGTAAGTAAGCACATGGGTTTAGATAATCATGGAGTAGCGACATTCTACAACCCAATTTCAGATTAGTGGGCTAAAAGCATCAAAAATAATGAATAAAAAGGGTCCAATTCAGTTGTACAGGGTAAGTTTGAAAGTGCTCAAATTTTGAAACAAAATGAATGCAAATTATTCGGTGAGCTCATAAGATTACAATAAGGAATTAGTTTTTGAGTGTCCAATCTTAGTACCAAGTAAAGGGGTCCAAGCCCCATTGAACATTTTGTAATGATATTTATGGACGTTGACCTTCTACCCCCTACATCGGAAACTAGCATTGAAGACAGACAAACTAACCTTATTTTAATCCTCCACCAACAATTTGCACCCATTTTTTATCCAAAACGAGCAACTTTAAAATTTGACCTTGTCAAATGAAAATTGACCCTTTTTAATTGATTTTGCTGTTAGCCTGTTGACTCTGAACCTTTAGGCTGTAAGATATTACAAACTATACCTTTGCTGATTCCTTACGGTTAGACACATAAGGTTGTATGCTTTTCAACACGATTGGAGTGAAATTAAAAAATTTGACCCCTGTACAAACGATTGTCTTTGCACCCCTCTAAAGGCACATTTGCATCACTTAAGAATCACGTTCAGGTCCCCCTGTCAGCTGTCAACATATGTTAATAATCACTCAAACCTCTGTACTGGGATGTGTTTACAAATCTGTCTAGCTCCCGGGTTAATACAATGGCTAACTAGGCTGCCGTAAGGCAAAAAATCGTGGATCTTGGATGCACTTTTTTCTTGAAAAACATTTAGAAACACTGCTGTGAAAACGCACTAATTATGTCAAGAAAAAGATGGTGTTTTCATGATTGAAAAAACTGTTGTGTTCTCACAATGAAATGGCACTGGGGAGTAACATACTATAGAGGCATCTCGTGCCTGTGCAATTTACGTTCAGTGATTCAAAAAAACCCGAAAAATCTGGTCACCATTATTTTGACGAAATCTGGTAATTTGTTGAAGTTTTTTAATATGAAAGTACATTCCAAAGTTTGCCAGTTTTTCCATATCAGAGTATAAGTTAGTTAGTGGTGATTTAACCATTGGAGTTCGTACCTTACTACGTTATACCTGTTTGCCCATAAAAGTGGGAATGAGCATATTTTTCAACACCACTTTTGATATATTCTTATCAGTGTGAGTTATTTATGATATCTGGATGGTGCTTATGATATTAACCTCTAGGATGGTAATGTATATATCGCCACACTATTTGATTGATTAGTCTCTTCCGAAGATATCACCATGAACGTAGTCCAACAATCAACCCTGTATGAACGGTGTCCTTATTAGCCTGAAAGGTAGCCGAAACACAGATTTAAAAGGATTTAACAGTTGTACAGATAAAACATTTTGGGTGATTTCATGCTCAAAATGTTCAATAGTACTGTTTTCACAGGGTTGGATTGATAAGTTCTAAGCCTAAGGTATAAAGAGATATGCAACCAAGTAAAGTTTCAAATTTACAACCGTTCACATTCATTCTTCAAATAAAATTCCCATACGTTTTCATGTGTAATATCTATTTTTTTTTTACCTTGCAGGTAATCAAACACTGAGAGTTTTGCCGGACCTATTGAAGCAATTAAGCGAGAAAAATTTAAAGTTGAGGAGTTCCTTGTTCATCTTGGGAAGAGATAGTATCAGAACTGTTCCAAATCGGCTGAATAGGCTGGATATTCTACCAGACTGAAGCCACTGATGGCTTGCAGTCATGCTACTTAAATTATGAACTGCGGCATTGTCATGATTGAAGAGCACCCCGATGTCACTCTTTCCTCTCCTCACTTTTCATTTTCTCGCTATTTCTGCATCGGTCGGGCAAAACCTCAATGTTGCTTACCTTGCAGTAACAAGAGCGGTCACCGCCCATGTGGACTCGTGGCACCTGTGGTTTGGTGGGTTGTGACTGGTGGTACTGTGCATGTCCATTTGGGATGCCGGACCATTAAAGGAATGAACTAATATTGTTAACTGATGCAATAAATTAAAGAATGGTCCTTTACTTTTGGTTATGGAATGGTCTGGTATTTCATGTATTTGGAATGATAAATTAATTAATATACCTTTAACACTGACCTGGACCCATAGAAGCTCTGAGTAAAAGGTGTCAAAATTGATAGCTTGCTTTATGCATATTCCACAACGCGCTTATTGTATTTTTTCGTATTTTGTGAATAGCTTTTCTCCAGGATATCTAGGGAACCACGACTAAAATAGGAGTGGCTGGAATCACGAAATGCACTTAAAGGGTTACATTTTTGACCACTACACACACACACACACACAACAACACCACACACACACCCACACACACACACACAGACACACACCGACCTCCGACGAGTAATCCCTATGTGCAGCATTCTGCAATTATTCTGCAAGACGAACAGACAAAAAGAGTAAATGGTGTCGGAATGTACAACTTCATCAGTGGCAATTTTGTATTTTTTTCCATGAAATAAAGCACTTTGACTAACTGGGGAGTTTTTTATTTGTGTGTTATTGTCTATTGCATTTGTTAGGAGTCATGATGTATGACTTGAGTTTGATTTTTATAATAATAATAAGAATAAAACTCATGCCCTTATATAGCGCATTCCTCTAAAGCGACCCAAGTGCGCGAACGAATCAAAGCGTAAACTAACACATAATAATATACAAGAACAAAAAATCACTATGAAAACCCAAAATGACTACTGAACAGATGTGTTTTTTAAGGAACCTTGAATTCATAGAGTCTTAGCATTCCTGATATGCGATTGTAAGTGTCCCATCTCATGAGCTGCATGATAGAAAGCCTCTGTCCGTAAGTCACTGTTTTTATTTACAAACGTTTGCGCTGTAGAGTGATTGAATTATTGAACGCACGGTGGGAGATGGTTTTCTTAAACTGTATGAGTTCAGATATAATTCTGTGTCTGATTGTTCAGAGACTTTATATGTGAGCATAATGAGTTTGTAAATAATACGTTGTTTGATAGGACAGCAAGTAATCGTTTAGCAAAATAGGAGGTATGTGTTCGTGTTACTTGGTTAATGTGACGAGGCGAGCAGCAGCAGCATTCTGGTTGTGTTGGAGTTCAACTAATAATCAATGGAAGACCGTAGAAGATGCTATTGATGAGTTCCAGTCTAGAATTTTGAAAGATGCACAAGTCATAGTCTGACAAAACGGTCCAGATGTTTGCGAATGCGACCAATGTTCCGTATGGCAAGAGATCCAGACACAAATTTATTAACATGATAACTGAGCAACAGATTATATCAACAATCACACCGAGATCTTTGGCTTCACTGATCTGACCGTTACACTGTGATTTCACAACCTGCAATAGAGTGGAGAGTTGTTTTGGAGAAACAAGATGTTATGTGAATGACTTCGGTTTGCGGTCATTGAGTTCAAGCTTGTTTTGGCGAGGTCCAGTTCTTTGATAACACAAATCATTCATGACACGAAGGAGCGCCGTTTCACAAATGTGATCTTGAACAAGTCATTTTGAGCAGGTAAGTTTGGAGCTGTGTGAAATAAATTGGGCAGCCTTTTTAGTCACTTTCGAGATGAATTTGAGGTTAGGATACACACTGCGATAACTTTGCGTGTCTTCTTGGGTCTAGGGTACTATCTGATGATTGTAAATTACTTTCAGCAGTTTGAAGATGGCGGTGGAATTGTCCTGAGCGCAAAGGACTGATTAACATCCGTTATTAGTGGTAGAGTTCAGGGGGATAAGTAGAGAACCGTCTTGTGGTCTCCCCCTGTTAAAAAAAAACTGCGAAGCTAAGCAAAGTTAAACTGCGAAGAGCCGAACGCAGCGAACCAATCTCTACAACTCCAAACACGGTGTTCCATTAACAGCATTTCTTAAGTAACCCGATCAATCTGATAGAACCTCAGCGCAGCCTTTTCTAAGGGCCTGCCTTGACTATAGCTTCATTGAATGTGGAGGTTTTTTCCAGTGCAAAAAGTCTCACATTGCTGATTTTGGTGTAACAATCGCCATTGCGATGTCCTAAGGGTCTGCAGGAAACGCACAAAGGAATCAATAACCACCGCCCAACAATACCGGGATGTCCTTGCCACCAGAGAGCCACATCGACAATACGGAAGTGCCATATTTGTGAGAACAAGCACCGAAGTAGAAGCACCCTCAATGTCTGATGATAATAAAATCGAAGTCCTCACCATTGAGCTTAGCCTGTCTCGTTACAAATCTGTCTACAACCTCCATCATAGACTTCGAGTAGCACTCTCACTCCTCAACCCTGGGAATTCCATCCACCACACCTCTTTTCTTCATTGGCGACTTTCATTTCCACGCATGTAGTACCCATGGGGCTACAATGAAACTAACAAAGACGGACAAGCTGGCGAAGAGTGGTTAGACAGACAACATCTACGTCTCCTCACGTCTCGTCACTGACTCTAAGCTGCCGCCATCATTTCAAAGTGCCCGTTGGAAGAGAGTTACAACCCCGATCAGCTGTTGTTAGCAAAAAACAATCTCTAAACCTTTGTAACAAGATTGTTCTGGATCCTTTTCCACAAACTCAACATCGCCCAATCAGTATCCAATGTCAAACGCTGCAGTAAGAACCAAACAAATGCCTTTAAGCGCCGCTTTAACTACAGAAAGCAGACTGGCAAGATTCACTGATGACCTGGATCAAACGTGAAGAGATTGCTCCAAAACGCCCATAACTATTACAAATTTGCCGACTAGTGAACAGACTGCACGGAGATTCAATACCCATAGGCTGTAGGACGGAATATACATCCAGGGCCTTTCCAAGGAATGTGCTAGAAATGTATCAAGAGTATATCACCAGTTGAAGCTGTTTCCCTTTCAACTGAAACAACTGCTACAGGTAAGGAAGTTTCGGAAAGGATATCCCATGAAAAGATCAAAACCTGGCACACTTTAATTGATTCCACCGATATGACCCATGCATAACAGCAAGAAAGCATGGTCTATACCATCCAACTCTCCATGGGATCCACCAACCTCCACAGCAGCAAAGTTACACCCAACCAAGTTGCCACCAACTGCTTTTAAAAAATGGCAAAGTGCAGCAAGAAACCCCAAGAAGTCAACTAGACCACAAAGTATAAGTGGTGCCCCTGTTTCACTCGCCCCTTCAACATGGACGAATTGGAATCTGTTATGGCTAAACTTAACCAGGAAAAGCAAGTGCCTTGACAACATCTCTACATGAGCAACTAAAAAATCTTGGCCCAGTAGCAAAGGAA
Source organism: Ophioderma brevispina (assembly GCA_023653785.1). NCBI lineage: Eukaryota > Metazoa > Echinodermata > Ophiuroidea > Amphilepidida > Ophiodermatidae > Ophioderma > Ophioderma brevispina. Next base: position 4,509 of record JAMKCH010045638.1, on the reverse strand, counting down.
TGGTTTCTTGAGCTCTACAATTGCTGGCCTTATTTCCCCACAGGTTCCCAAAGATCTGGAGGAAGCACATCGTGTATGGCACTCCTAAAGCATGGGAAATATCCATCCAATCCCAAAAAGACCTATATCACTCCTTAGCAATACCTACAAGCTCTTTGAAGCCTCCTGCTTCAATCGTATGGCCCTTTGATGACGAACACCTCATACCAGAACAAGCAGGTTTTCCGGCCAGGCAAATCAAACAACACCAATACTCAACCTAACTCAACACATTAGGGTGTTTTCGAGAAGGGTATGGTAACCGGAGCTGTGTTCTTCGACCCATCAGCAGCATACGACACTGTTGAATCACAGATGCCTACTCCAGATCATGGAAATCCAAGGACAAATCGTCTTGACTGAGCATTATACGATGATTGCTGGCAAACAGGATGTTCTGTGTTCAGCTAGGAGCGAAGAAGAGCCCCCCCCGATGGCGTAGGCTCAAGAATGGTCTACAACAAGGGAGTGCTGCTTGCACCTCTCCTGATCAACATATTATACCAACGACCAACCCAGGAGTGCAGGAACCTGTCGTTTTATTTATGCAGACCATCTTGGAATGAGCGCACAAGATGCAGATTCACAGTTGTTGAAGAGGAGACTCTCCAAAGCTTGGATGAACTAACTCCTTATTATGAGGAAAACCACATGCGTGCAAATCCATCCAAGATATTAAGACACAGGTGTGTGCTTTCCATTCTACGCAACCGTGAAGCCAAAGTCAGCTTAAAGTTACCTGGTCTGGAACTCCCCTGGAGCCCTGTAATAACCCTGTTCTATACCTAGGAGCTTTACCTTGAACCCGCACTCTCTATATAAGACCCACATCGAGAAGACGACAGAGTAAAGTAGGTTCACGCAATAACATCTGAACAAACTCACTGGCCACAAGAGGGGGTGCTCGCCAACATACCATAAGATCGACGGGCACTTGGCCCTGTGCTCACTCATGTGCAGGAGTATGCCGCCCTGTTTGGGAAAGATAAACCCATGCCAAGAAGCTTGATCCAGCTTTAAATACCTCCTGCCGGCTCATCACACGATGCCTCCGTCCAACACCAACGGACAACTTGTACATCCTAGCAGGATTGCTCCACCACAGGAATCCGTCGTTAGCGTAGCGAGCATGCAAGAGCGTAGGCTGTCAAGTATCCAATGTGAAGCACCCTTGTCTGGAAGATACCTGCTGGCTGCCAACCGTCTTAAATCCGGAGAGGAGTTTCTTAAGCAAAAGCCAACCTCTTGAAACAGTCATCTAAGCGAGGTAAGAGAGTCGAGCCTTGTGGAAAGAAAGACTTGCCCATAAACCAATTAACATCTATCGGTATTGAACTGGTGAGCATCTCCCACTGGAGCTGGCTCCTAATGGGCCTGAATGGCGATTGCCTCATAGATGAGAACCGGAATCGGCGAATCTAAGGTTTCCTTGAAGAAGGGGGGCTATCTGGAAGCAGATCAGGAAATTACTGACCTGGGTTGTGCGAACAGCACACAGACAATGGAACACCTCTGGTCTGCCCATTGCTGGATCACCAATGCACAAACAAGGACCTTGCGGAAAGTTGTAGCCTGTAAGCCTACCCATCTCTATGGCTGGATCATATGTGAGAACCACAAGTGTTTGGACACGATTAAGAGAAAAAATCCAAGCATGATTAACAAGGCCCCAGGTGGCATTGGATCCAAAGGACATGTCTTTGAAGGCATGCTCATAATTAAGTCACGTAATTCGCGTCTGACGGGTAGTGCAACGCACAAAAATGTGAAGTTGCGCAGAGGTGGTTTTCAAGTGTAGGAACTCCACTTTGACTAAAAATTACCTGCAGTTTTTTTACTTACCTAAAAAAATGGGCGAATTCATTGCCAAGACTCCAGGAGAGTCATGAATAGGAAAGAATCAACAGCTGATTGTTGGAATACAATAACTATGACACTTAAATTTGAATAATTGACCTTGATCAACAGTCAAAAATTTGATTTCTAGGTAAGATGTTTTTCCTGTTCCAATGCTGTTTATACACAGCAGATTTTTCCCTGGCAGAATTGTTTATCAAACTCAAGACTAGACTCAACCCATTTCTCTCATAGCGACGTAACTCCTGTTTCTCTTTTCGCAGGTAATATGAATAGCATGGAGAGTGAGGTTAATTATCGTACTTAACTTTCGTTTCACAGGCGCCATGTCCTGTCCACAAACCACAAGGATACTGTCATATGTTCAGCCAGAGAGGTAACATTTGCCTCAGGGATAAGTTTGCCAAAGACGATTAATGTCTCCTTGAGCAAATGGTGTTGATTTTCGGAAGTGACGTACTTTAACTAAAAAAAAGAAAGCAGTGGAGGGAATATGGCAGTTGCAACGGTGAATGCAAAGTGGTCAGATGGAAGAATGGACTGAAGGATATGTTATACACAGGGAACAATCCTCGGGGTGATTAAAAGTCAAGGGTATGGCCGCGCTGGCCGTTCAATGCTGGCTTAAGGTTGCGGACTGAAGAAGATCGCGGAATCTTGTCAGCATCATGTCTTCAAGACGTCCAAATGCCAAATGAAGTCAACGGTGATCAGGAGGTTTCTCCTTCTGTGATGAGGTTAGATTATCATCCAAGTAGATGAGAAATCCAGTAATAAAAAATGCATGCGTGTAGGGTTCTTTGTACGTAACCGTGAATGCAGTCTTTAGACTATGATGAGGCAGTATGGATGCGAGTTTTGATGATATGTAACAGTCTCCAAGTTCAAACGATGCAACATACTGGGTGGTTGTTGCTGAACATGAAATCCTTTACGCAGCAAACAGAACCACACCACCACCTGTACGTATCACGCACGGGAATACTATAAGATGTAAAATTCAGGCAGGGTGTTATAAAGGTCTGCAAGGGCACGGTCGTCTCTAGTATCACCATTTAACAAAGATTCGGTTATGGCAAGGATGTCAAGCTTTTCCGAGATAACAAAGTCACATATTGAGGCGGTCTTCTTTACAATTGAGCGAGCTTCCCCTGACAAACTGGCACCAAAGTGAATTATGGTATTCGAGATGTGCACCTGATCTGAATTAAGTATTAAAGTTAGGCTGATTGAAGTGTCGTAGATCCCGTCTATTAATTAGAGTGTGTTACGTGAACTGGAATTGGCTACCGTTTAACTTCTTCCACCGCGTTTACCACGATGACGCCAAAGTTTTCTTAGAGATGCACTAGTTTCATCAGCAAGCACTTCATGATGGTGTGCTAATGCACGGCCGACGAAGAAGGTGAGTGTATATAAATGTTGACATGTTCTCATGACAGTGGACATGTTAGATACTCAGTATTTACTCGGTATTACGGTATGCACAATTTTCAAACACAGCTGATAAAAAATAAAGCTTAGTAAAGAAAAACCTAACCTTTTTTTAGCTTCATTCAGCACACTTGTGACTGTAGCCAGATGAATGGTGACAACTGTCACTGAACTGCATGACGGTAGTGGAAATGTACTGTGGTATATGTATGGTACTAGCAATTGGAGCAACCGACATTGATGGGTATTTTACATTAAAGCCTGTCAGGTGAAACAATGGTCAGTACATACGAATACGATGAAAAATTCACTGGAAACATTCAATTTTTGCTGCCCACAACCTGACAACGTATAAAATCCCACATCAGTGATGCGACCCCTCAATAGAAACCATACTATTATACACGAGGATCATGAACACCAACGCGCACTGACATGACTGACTGGAGCTGAGAGCGGGGCTGAGAGACTCGGTGACCGGCGGAATTTAATCCACTACTAACGGCAAGTCTGGCTCTACGGGGGCATATATTATTCCAGGATTTTTGGTTCAAATGCAAATTCACTGCCTCTAAAAATCGACTCCGGCGTCACTAGAATGTCTTGAAAAAGGACCTGTTATTTCATTCATTTTCGTCGCTTCGACGACACGCGCCATTTTATCTGCATCAGATTCAGCCTGATTCAGCCCTAATGTTTTATTCTATGTTAGCATTTTTATGCAAAAGAGGAAAATCCACTTGTTGGCTGCTACAATGCATCTTGACCACTGATTTTAAGGAACTCGCATATGACGGAGGTCATTTAGGGGGGGGGTGGGATTATCAGGAATTTCCTAACAATTTTCTATAAAAAACAAAAACACCACGGCTCTGCCATTTTATTTCGTTACACCCTCTTATTGGAAACCGATGGGATTGCATGAGGTATAGGCGCTCTCGGTGGAGTAACGGTGAATCTCGGAATTAACCTGGCAACAGCCATATTTGGTAAAGAAAACACGCCATATGTGGTTCTAAAGAACACACCATATATGAATTATGGCTGCATTTTGCAAATTTATCACTCAAATAAGTTTTTGAATGTTTTTTTAAAGGATCAATTTGAGTTTCCATTGACGTGTTGGCTCGCTGAGCAGACATCGAGGCCTGACAAGGTGGTATTTTACGAAGCCCCATA
>JAMKCH010045637.1:0-12510 GCA_023653785.1 Ophioderma brevispina | reverse complement strand
CCAGTGAATACATACCAACCGTTTAAGCTATATATTATGTGAAAATCCGCCCCTGTTTTAATCGATTGTTACTGCGTTTCTACTGGAAACACTATATAATCCGATTTTCTGGCCAGGAGTACCCTAGACTTCCTAGACACTGTTTTTGTCTATTGACTCTCAACGTCATACAACGTCACCAATTCCGAGATGCAACGTCACCAATGCCGAACATGGCGACCTTCATGCGGCAACTTATTTATTAGTTAATTCTGCTATAAGGCAAATCTATATGCAGAGATATTATTTCTTTCCAGACCCCAAAAACATCTTTTAAAAACATACTTAAATTAACAATTAGCCTGTTAGTACACTTTTTAATGACACTGTTTGTTGTTATTTTTGGTTGAACAGATGTAGAACTATGGCAAATTTAGCACATTGGCTGCATGGTATTCTGAAAGGGAGTTTAGATGTAGATCTAATGGCAAATTTGGTAACTAGATCTGGGTTTAAACCCCAGGGTTAGTCCTGCATTAGTGGAACTTTTTTCCCTTTCAAACCTACCTAACTCTAGAATTGCGTAACAGGTGCAGAAAATTCACATGGATGGGCCGAAATCTGTCACATTAACTTTTACATATTAAAAAGAGAAATAAAAGGTCCACTTCATGTAGGACTAACTGGTTTAAACCCAAGGTCTAAAAACTAGGCACTCCTTTCAGAATACCAGCCAATGTGTTTAAGACCCTTTCCGTATTAACCTGAGATTTACTCAGCCATGAATCAAGTGATTGTTACAAAGGGGTGTTGTTGTAAATTGAGGAAATTTGCTTTTTCTGATACACAACACTATCCAAACAGTTCAAATATTTGAGATATAAATGAAAGGAAAAAATGCCTTTTTTCAGGAGTTTGTATAATGATACACATTGTACTGACTTTACAACAAATGCGCTTAGCAATATTGCGAGTGTGAGGTGTATTTGGCCACCCCATTTAGCGGGGACAAAACCGGATTTAAAACTTTGGTTTACTAACTAACTTAGCACCATGAAAGATACACTATGAGTGGACAATAATATGCTCATCCAACCAAGGACACAGTTCAGGGGGTACGTGTGCACTTAGGTATTTATTATTTGTTGAACATACACTTTTATAACAGTGGAACACGCCTACCCGGCGGTGCGTTCAGAACACCCCCCCTAATACAAAAACAAAAATATATTAAGAAAGAACAAGTCATTACTACCACAGGCCAAAAACCCAAATCAAAAGCTCTCGCACCCACACATATACACCCACAATACACGCGAGCACACACCCCACACACAAAACATAAAAACAATAAAACACCACACACACACAACACACAATATACAAGTCACCAAACACACACAACAAAAAGGGTCTATACAATCACACCCACAAACACTCCTTGCTCTTCATACACATACAACAAAAATTAAATAAAAAACCATATGAGTCTATAAAACAGTGTACAGCAAAATAAGTCGTACAATCCATCAAAACTGTCTCATCCAGTCTTCGGTGTTGCATCCGGATGTGCCTTGGAAAAGAATCCCGAAGGCAGATGCACACCAACAAGCAAAAAACTGCTCACTGGATGCGGCATGCACTTAAGTACAAAAAATAGAGCATTTAAACAAAACATAGCAATTATTTACAGAAGTATGACATTAAAAACTGAAAGGTACAAAAAATAAAGTAGAATATACACATAAACGGCAAATTAATTGTGTGGGACCTGACTTCACGATTATAACATGCCATCGCATCTTCCGGGAAAATGATTTACAAAAATCCATCAAAATATTTGTTCAGTATAAGACCCCTAACCCTAGGTCACTTGGGCCCCCCCGCATGGAAAAAAATTGAAACAATCACCTCCTAGTACAAGTATAATTTGACATCAATATTACCAGATATAAAAACTCCAAACAACATGCATGCCAGAATCATTCAAAATATGCTCAAGATTCTTTTAAATTTGTCATCCTGACATCATTAATGCCCCGACACAAACAAGAAGTGCTTGACATCTCTCGGGACCATCATGAAACACACTTACAGACACCTGTATTGCTGACATCCCATGAACAATTTTACATGACGAACTGACTTGTGGATCTGGGTATCATATATCATCCCAAACCAGGGAGTATATTTTCTAAATACACTGGTGAATGAAAGCTATGAACTGTGGCCAAGAGAATTTTGAGTTTTACAAGCTTCATAGTGATAACCATTTGAAAAAAAAAAGGTCTGACATTTTCCATGGTGCTAAGGATTTGTGCAGTCAATACACTGTATCATTATAAAATTTGCTTCAAACAAAAGGCAAGCTAGGTTCATATTTGCCTAGATATAGCTTTAATTTCACTCAATGTGTATAGATTTCATCTCGTGACATACTGTTATGTTTGTTTGAAAAAAATAAAAAAAGTAAAAAAAAACTCTATGATTAATTTTAATTTACATTTAAACAAATTATTAAAAGGCCTATCCATATTTGTACAAGAATTGAGACTCAGGATTATGGTTGTTAATTTAAAAGGTGAGGGTTTTAGAAATCTGAAACTTGTTTTATAGACACAGGAGGATACCTGCAATTTGTGCAGGTCCCCACTAGATATTTTGTTGCAAGAGTATTCTGTAATCTACGTGAATCAAAAATTGTGCACGGTTGCAGATGAGCTGCACCTTGATAAAGTTACTGAATCATAGATTTGTTGTTGTTTAATAAAAGCAATCTAATGTACTTCCAAATGTTGAAAAAATGAAAGAAAACAATTAAAAATAAGCCAGATATGACAGAAATGTGTAATCACACCCTTTTCCTCCATTCCCATGGGATTTACACAGTTAAGCAAGAATAAGTCATGTACGATATACGGGCATAGCATTATACGAGTAATGATAACTCATGCTATTTTGTTGAATTGTCTAGAATAGCCATAATCTCCTTCATTGATCTTCAAAAAGAATTTAATGTTCACACAAAATCTCAACGCAATTACTCTGAATGTGTAAATGAAAGGGGTTTCACACCACTACTGTAGTCTAGGTATAGATACAAGTTATACCCATTAAAGGGACTAAACTCTTTGCACTAATCCTAACAATGGGAAGATCTTGTTTTTCTTGCTCTGCACGGTGAATTGGTGTTTGTATTCGTCATATCAGTTGGCACATGGTATAATAAATTAATTGATTAATCCGTATTTAAAGAATAAGAAAATGTAGCATTATGTTGACAAAGGATCATGATATTGATTTTGTACCTTCTCACAACACAAGTTTAATGTCTGTAAATCCCATAGGAATGGCGAAAAAAGGGGTTTTCTTACAAATTTGGTCACTCTGGTTTATTTTAATCAATTTTCTTTTCATTTTTCAACATTTGGAAGTATATTAGATGTGTTTTATAAAGACACAACAAATCGATGATATAGTGATTGCCTTAAGGTCAAGATCGTCTTTAATCCCTTGCACAATTTTTTTTTTGGATTCACGAGTATATCATTTTGTTTTTGTTACTGTCTGCCATTCCTCATTATCTTTCTCCTTCATATGCTTTCTTCTCCAATATACTTCCGCATTCTTCCTTCTTACTCTTCCAATATATGCTAGCCTTTCTTCTTTCCATATATTTCCCTTTTTCAATCAATTGCTATCAGCGTCAATTAAGGGAAAAAGTGTGGTTGTCCCACACAACCAGGTTGCAATTTCTGTTGTCCTCCAAAACTTAAGGTCTGGTTAATTGTAACGTCTAATCAAAAAATGAAAGTAAAAAGGGGGCTTTCCCTATCTGTTTTAGTAGCATCACATTCTGGACTTGATTATTATTTTAGCAATTTTTTGGAATTGCGAAAGAAAATAATCCGCTGCAGGAGTCCTAATCTAACAATTTATCGGCTGTGTGGGTTTTTATGAATTGAGGCTAGCGCAAGTGACTTTTGGTCTAGATTTTATGGTGTCCGCCGACCACTGTACGATTTTTAGTTGTCCGGCACTCAATTTGGTTGTCCCTGGCAAACAGACCACCGCTATTTCGAACGCTGATTGCTATCCACACGTGAGGGCACGTGTGGTCCAGTGGGATAGAACGACCGGCCCCATTATCTGACTGATTGTGGGTTCGAGTCCCGCTGAGGCCAACGTGTTGTGCACTGTAGGCAAGGTACTTTACCTCACTTGCCTCTCTCTACCCAGGATTGAAATGGGAGCTGTCGTGAGATTTTGCTATCTAAGTGCTGGTAGGAGCTGTGCTACGGTTGCACCTTAATGTAAGCAAATGATTCTGATGAATTTCCTAGTGACCAGCTTAATGATAATTGTAAGCGCATGATACTACTGTGAATGGTGTCCCCTAAATGCCTAGGTATTATTATTATCTTTTTTCTCTCCATATAATATTACTCGTTCCGTCCTGCCCATCTCTCTTTCTCTTCGCTTTTCTGCTTCTTCTCCCCTTCCAAGATTTTTCATTCCTTTCTACATGAAATGTTTCAGGTCCCTCCTTCCCCTCCCCCCCACAACAACATGTTGTGTGTGACCGATTTTAGGTGCAATCCTGGTGGGCAAGCATTCATTTAATTTAGGTTTTTGTTTGGATGTTCTACCAAATCGTTATTGCATGCACTGTATTCCTTAATGCAGACACAATGAAGTTCAAACTTTTTAGTACTGAGTACCGTTGCTCTATAGTTTTGTAATCTATTTGTCCATAACATAGGCGGTTTCTTTTTGATTTCTTTAAGTGCTGTAAAAAGGCTTTGTTTGTGTGTGTTGGTTGTAATGCATGTTCATTGTTGCATGCATGTGTGTGTGATGTGTATACCGTGTGTGTGTTTGGTTGTGCATGTTTGTGTGTGTGCTGTTGTGCATGTGTGTGTGTTATGCATGCATGCTTGCATGCTGAATGAGGATAAATACGGTATGTAAAACCTGTCGTGTAAATAAAACTTGATAATTAACCAGGGATAACCATTATTCAAACCCATTTTAATATCTTCTCATGAAGCAAACGTTTCTCTAACATAGACAAAGCCTGGGTGGAAGAATCAATGCAGAGAGCCCACGAGATCCCCAATGTCGTCCATGCGGTGTGGGGGCGACGACACCCTCATCAGCTACTACCCCATCTACTGGAGCAACTTGAGATATGTCAGAAGTCACTGACGGCATCTGGAGAAGAGAGGTTGATCTTCCCAAGGTTCTTCTTTGTGTCGATCTGCTTGATGGAGATTCTTGGACAGGCCTCGATTCACACACCATTCAGGTGAGAGGGGACAATTCGCTCTTCACCCCCCTGTGAAGATGTTGTAACAAGTCTCCTCTACCAGGGGCGGATCCAGGGTTGGAACAAAACGTCAAAATTACCGGGGGGGGGGCTGAGGGCTGAAACTGTCAAAAATGGGCTGATTTTTGCAAAACATTTGCAGAATTCCGGGAGGGGCTCGCCCCCTCCCTAGATCCACACCTGTTACAGAGGGGGTGTGGTTTCAAAGGTTTACCATTGAGCTATTTCATTTGCAGTTTCTACTCCCCTGTGGAAAGGGGTGCTGTAAAATAGCCAATTTCTATCAAGGTAAAAAAACAAAGGTGCAATTAGGATTCCCTTCTTTCTGCAGTCCTTTTTCAAAAGCAAAAGTAGTAAGTCTTTTTTCTACCCATGAGCTGATGCAAGTTCCTTCCAGGATAATTTCTTCCTCAAGGGATGATAAGTTGGGAAACATAGATGCCCTGGAAACATTCTTTCTGATACTGTCGCAGTATGACTACTGTACTAGGTTTATGCATGAAATTGTGACTTGACATCAAAGTAGCAAGGTGCACATATGAAATAAGTTACTCAACCCCTCAAGGGGATAATCAAACGATAATGCCAAGAGAATTTAAAAAAAAACTGTGAAGTGCATTTTAGTTATAAATTAAGGGATTAACCCTAACCCGGACCGGGTCGTTTTGCCGACGGACGGCCCAAATGCAACGAGGTGCAATCTATTTTTATTTGAACGGCCCAGATGCACAAGAGAGCCAAATTTGCCGTTTCTTGCATCTCGGCCGTTTTTACCGGCACAGGAATAAGTAGCGTAAGTCAATAACGGGCCCACAGATGCCAACAACGGAAAACATCCCACGTCAATTTTCCCGGGAGAGACTCCCAGAAGATGCACGAGGAACATCGCGTCATTTTCCCGGAAGCCGGACCAGATGCAACGAGGGAACATCGCGCCATTTTCGGAAAGACCCTTACCCCCTTACGCCTTCATCCCTCTATTCTTCATCCATCTTCTACCGACTTCACACCCTTCCTCAAACTCCCTCGCCGTCCCTTTTCTATAGTGGAAAACCCGCCTCTTCGGATTCCTCAACGTCACTAGTTATTTTTCTCAGATGCAACGAGGAACATCACGCGTGCGAAATGCAATGAGGAACAGGGATTTATAAATTAATGGATGCATACCGCACTCTGATCTGCATGAAATTGTAGCTTATGTTCGCAGTCGTGGGAGAGTGGAGCTATTACGTTACGTCATAGTCGTGCGTGGCGCGTTATTATGCTACGTCATGCTCCAGTTTACGTAATGAATGCGGTTTAGCATAATTTAAAAATAGATTATCGAAAATGTGGCGCTATCACCATCGAATCGAAATTGTCTAGGGGCCATGGTACACACGTGTCACCCGCCTGATGACAACATTGGCATTTGCGGGCAAACAAGCAAACTGTCCGAAATGCAGTGAAAAAGCATCGCATCATTTCCCGGAATGACGTTCCCAGGGTGCTGCAACGAGGAAACATCGCGTCATTTTCCGGGAAGAGGCCCAGATGCAACGGAGGAAACAAGCGTCATTTTTCGTAAAGACGGCCCAGATGCCAAAGAGGAACATCGCGTCTTTTCCGGTTAAGACGGCCCAGATGAATTGAGGTCCAATGAGAGTCAATTGCACGACAAAAAATAGCTGTTGACGGCCGACATGTGCAACGAGAAAACACTTGTAAGAAACGCTGGTTACCGGTACCACTTTTCGTTGGGGCTCTCATTGGCATCTCGGCCGCGTTAGGGTTTGTTAAGTTCCAATAACTACTTTGGTAGGAACAAATCTACCATTAATTAGGTGGAAAAATTAAGGATTTCAGGAAATTTGTCATATCGGTCTCCCCGGCAAATCGACATACAGCGATGACGTCTCAAAATCTTACTAAACAGCTGTTGTGGTTAGACGACCAGTACGGGAATAAAAAACAAAAGATCAATAATGATTGTGTTACAAACTGTCAGGTCATTGGTGTACAATATCAAGTATAAATCTGGAAATCTCTGACATTCACAGGGAAGGAAAGGCCTGTTAGATCTCAATACACAGATAGAAATTTATAGAATCAAATAAAAAGTACTGCCTTCTCAGTTAATACATGGATTTCAAACCAACCACTTGCAAGTTATGTTAGGAACATCCATGGTCCAGAGAGTAACAAAATACCAAAATACAAATTCTGATGTGATTTTTTTTTTATGAGTCGGATCAGCAAATCGGATTTTTGCATATACCTTTATGTCAAATATGGTTATCGAATCTTCAAAACTATGCACTTTCTGGACTACTATCAACATACCAACTTATATGTGATGACTAAATTGCCTTGATTTAATCATACCGTGTTTCTGAGCAAGGCAGAAGAGAAGATCTTAAGACACTAAGAGATATATTTGTCAATGTAAAATATTAATTGAAATTCTTCAGAAAGGTAGATAATTGCAGCGAATAATCAAACACCTTTGGCAAATAGTACTCTAAACCGTAGTAGTTCTTTTTGGCTTGTCCTTCAGGCCCATCTTGAAGTCTCTTTGATATGTGAAAGACTGTTTGGATTTCCATGAGAGAATTCACACCGATCCTTGCAGTGTGCTCACGTGAGAAAGCGAAGATTGACCTTGTCAGTACGGTCATGCACAGGTAAGTATATCACCTTCAATAGGTCGTCTTCTCGTCGTATCCAAACACAGTTGTACTCAAATATGATCCAGCCAGAGGTACGTACAATGTCTGGCTGCTTCACTGAATTCTGTTTTTGCTAGGTCCTTGTCTGTGCATTGGTGCTCTAGCATTGGGCAGACCAAGAGCGTTCTTTGTCTATGGTTGCAGTTCCGCAACACAGGTAGTGTCCTGATATGCTTCCAGTAGCCCATTGTTTTTTTGTTTGTTTGTTTTATTTCTTTTTTGCCTGGGTTAATCATTCAGTGGAAGTGGATGTATAAAGATCCTCTGTTCTTACATGAGGCCCAGGGGTCACATATAAAAATCATGTGAAAAACACATAAATTATAATAATATTAACATATCATTAATTACAACCAAACTATAAACAGATTTTTAAACCACATCAATAAATATAAATGATGAACTTTAGCAAGGTAACAAAGTCCATGAACCATATATTAAAATATCAAGGAATACTTCGATCAAACTTTACTAACACTGATATAAATACTAAAAGTAGGCAAACAACATAATATATGGTATATTTAAAAGAGGGAATTATTACAAACAATCAAAAAAGTATGAAATAAATTTAAACATCTAAGATTTACTACATGTTCATGTTTCAAAAATGGAGTTTTATACAAATAGCATCCAAGGACCTACAAATACATAATAAAACCTCTGACATTACAAAATTTAAAAAAAAATCTAAAATAGGGACTGTGGCTTAAAATGGTACTTCAGATATGCAAAATTTAAAATCTAATAAAATAACATACAAGTTTATTGATGATATAATGAGTATAATGCAGATTCCAAAAGGAAAAAAATAAATACAAGTAGACTATTTGAATTACAAATTTAAAACCTATTTTAAAAAACCGAAGGGTTGGGCGGTAGGGGATATTCAGATTTGTTGAAGATTATTCCACGCTTTGGCCACCTGAAACAGGAAAGAACGTCTTCTGGCTTCGTTTCTAGGTTTTGTAATTTAGAGCAATATTACCTTGAGAGCTACCCCTTTGTATAAGTATGAGTATTTCTAACCAGTTTAAACATGCCATCAAGACCATCAGGGACAATAGTCCGCTAGGCATTTTGAAGACAATGACACTTAAGTGGTCATGTCCAAGATCACTAAAAGCTTCCAACCGAACGTTCCTCACAATCAAAGATGGCTGCACACAAGGAACTTTGAGGATTAGCCTCAAGCACGATTTTTGAAGACGTTCTATCCTGTTCTGGAGTGGTAATGAAATTACCCAAACACCATCACAGTAGAATTTCATCGAGGAAGCACGAGAGCCTTGTAAATTGTGTGTTCAAGTCATTGACTGAAAGTCACTCTCTAATTCTATAGAAGAGACCTATGCATTTTGAGACAGTAAACAAATGTATGTCGGTGAGGTCCCAATGATTGATGATCATATGAGGCCTACAATACTTACCTGACACCACACGTAGAAGATTACATTCAAAGATAAACAAAGATTTGAAGATTTACTTATGTTACGATTTGAGCCAAACAACATGGGCTTTGGCTTTTTTGCATTTAGAGTGAGTTTTATTCTTTTATCAATATGTGACTTGACATAGATCATAATTGAGCCGAGTATTTATATTGTGAGCATCGTTTGAGCAAAAAAAAAAAACTGGCAGGATCACAGCATAAAGATTGATTTTTGTTTCATTAGAAACTACCAAAAGAGATCATTATAATAAATTGGAAGAGAGGGCCACTCAATAATATTCAATTCAAAAATCAGAGATACATATTACCAACTAGGGCTTGTTTTCTTAAATATGAAGTAAACAACTAGCTCAAAGATCTGCAATACCAATCAGTTTGAGTTTTTGGAGAAGAATAGAATGGTGACAGATCAAAGGCCTTCTTCAGATCAATAAAAAGGCCTCCGACAAGATGGCCAGCATCAATATTTTAGTATATAGTCAGTAAACCTCCACTAGGTGGTAAGAGTGGAGTGTTAAGGTCTGAAGCCAGATTGTTTTGACGAGGGGAGAGATGTTGTTTTCACCTAGGTAAGAATAAAGTTGGTTATAGATCAGTCTCTCAAAAATTTTCATACACCAGAAGGAACAGATATAGGCCGATAGTTATTAACCTCAGATCTGACCCTTCTTTGAAAGAGGGGTACCCTGCTGGTTTCCATTGTTGACCTTCCCCATAGACAGACTAAGATTGAACAAGTGAGTTCAGGGGGGGTGGAGCCAGAGGAGCAGCCCACTGCTTGTTAACAAACGACTATCATTACCCTCCAGACAGTTGCCTCACTGTTGTTTAAAGTCTGAAGAGATTTGAGAACCTGATCATTAGGTAATTTTAACAAATTTGTATAAAAGTACTGGAACATGCAGGAATAGCAGATGTTGAAAAATCATTGATGACTAAACTTATGGCAAGATCTTCTCCTACATGGATGAAGAGAAATGATTAAAGTGTTAGCAACCATGTGCTTGTCAATTATCATACCTTTTCTGTTTTCAAGGATGTTATATCACCTTGACATTTACATGTAAAAACGGAGTTCAGGTCTGCCACAATACGTGGATCACCTTTATTCTCATTGATTTGATCTGAAGTAATTCGACCTTCAGTTTAGTAGCAGGTTATTGCTGTCTTCTTAAGCGTTTTTGCTTTATCCCAGTCGTTAGCTAATTTAGTCTTTTCAGCTATTTCGCAGGCCTTCTGGCTTTGACGTCGCTTTGAAGTCACTTCTGCAGGGAAACTTTAGATAGGCCATGTCTGGTTCTCAATCTGTTGAGACATGTCACTGACGCCATGAGGAGTAGCTCCAGGTGACGATGCCCACCAGGGTCAAATCAATACCAATAGATGTTATGGTCGATACTCGTACCATATTTGAATTGCATGGTTGTAGATAAACGTGGGCGTTTCAATTATTGCCATGATTCAACCCTTCAAAAAAAAAAAAAAAATTTTGACTGTTCTGCCGTCTCGCTGGTTTTGAAGAAAGAAGCCGAGCGAGAGATGTCTTGCAACGGCATGCTATATAATGTTATAATTATGTTGATATTCGTTCCTATAGCTGATCCTAGGCCCCTCTCACACATAACTAGCAAACATTGTGGAATAAGTGCATACGGTTTCAAGGGACTGGAAGGATTTAGAAGATCGTGAAAACCAAATTTCATATGGCTTCATCAGGGATGTTTCATCGTGGAGAGTGTATTGAGTCAATCCCAAATTGCACCAGTTGTGGGAAAATTTCACTTCAATTCTTGTTCTTAAAACATAAAAAACCTGCTTTTAGCCTACACGGTGTAGACTAGCAAATTTGCAACAGGGATCATGAAAGTTCTTGTTGTTCCTTAAAACTTCTTGAACATTTTTATCCCTTAGATACTGACATATGGTTAGTACAGTAGAGTATAGCACATTGCAATTGCTGTGGGATTGGTTTTCAAAACACCCTCTGCTCTGTGGTAGTGACAATGCTTTTTTTGACAGAAGATAGAAGATGTCGATGGCACAATACTAAAATATTTCATGGCTTGGTCTTGGTGGTTTTATAAAAAACAAACATACTCGATAATTAGAACAAAGGAAGCATTTGTCATTTTCAAGAAGATAATACTTTTTTGTCATATTTACTGTTTTTAAATATTTTTTTATTTAATTTCCAAAGGGTAATGTTGAGGCGTGGCTGGTGACGTTGACTGAAAAGGGCGTATTCCAGTCCAACTCTGTTCATCCGTACAGCCAGTGTGGCTGTATCAGACTCGGAGAGCTTCAAGCTGATTGAGTTTGAGAAAACAGCTACCACGTGGCAAGTAGGAATCCTGGGCATACAGATTTGCTGTGGACCAACGCAGTGAAGAGGCTCTCAAGAATGAACCGCTCTGACCGACAAGGTATGGTCTGGGTGGATATAAAGCGTTTTTTTGGGTCCTTAAAGGAGTATTTGTGTGGTTTTAGCACTCATCAGTTTAAAATTTATTTAAATTGTTATATTCCATCTGAACTTGGCCTAGCTACAGTAGCATGTGGCTATAAATGACATTGTTATCTACTCTGGAATAAATTCTAATTTTTTTGTCTGTTCTGTTTTTAAATGCACCAGATGTTACAACACAGTGGCTCTTGAAAAGATGTGATACAAGGATATCTGTTGAACCATAAGAGTCATAAAACTTTGCCACTTGGTCCAATCCTGAAGACCAAAAACACGTAAATTTAATTCTTTACCCATGTTAATAAGCAAAATAATCTAACATGTTTACAACTGTTTGAAAAGGATGAAAATTGATTACTTCTTGAAAATATCTCATTCCGATCATGGCATCTTACCAATCAAGACTTTATGGACATCCTGAACGAGCTGATTGACATGACCCACAGCAGACCTCACAAGTATGAGCGAACCAAGTTTGAGCACTTGTCACCATAAACGTCCATCAAAGAGATATCTTTGATGGATTGGTAAGTCTTTGAATGCATCGGTGCTTGAATCTTTCATTTTTAAAGTTGTT
>JAMKCH010045636.1:0-24650 GCA_023653785.1 Ophioderma brevispina | reverse complement strand
TTAGTATTTTATTTGAGAAAACTCACTATTACAAATAACAATTCGGCCAAAAAATAATAACAAAAAAAAAATACTCACTAAACACCAATCCCGCCACTGATTTCAATGCTCGCGAGCTGGCAATACCCTCGTGAACGGTGGTGTCGGGATAACCATACAAAACAGAGGTAAAAAATAATCATGGTTTCAACTCTCACGCAATGGGCATGAGTCTCACGCATGAGGAATAGAGCTGTCGCAATTGCGTGCCCAATAACTATGGGAACTGCACAAAACTCTTTGTTTCTGCCCAAAACTGACATGGAAATTCAACTCAAATTTAGGAATAGCTGAAAACCATTGTTGGTTTGGTGGTATGCCTATAAGCTCCTATAAGTGATTGTTGTGTTTCAGAATTTGTCATAAAGATGCAAACCGCATCCCCAAAAAAAATGGGGGAAGTAGCCATAACGATTTCAATGGAGCCAAAAATGGTGATTGCCGACTACAAAATATCTGTGTACTGTTTTATTCAACGTTTTTTCTTTTCCTCTTCGCTTTGTTATTTGCGGCATATATGCAATCCCTCATGCATTTCCAACAAACCAAGAGCCTTGAAGTGATTGCCTCCCCCTGGAAGGGTCCGCAATTATTGATAACCACTGACAAGTCGACATGGCTATATAATTCAAGTTTTATTTTTAGCCAGAGTCACTATCAACAGAGTAGGCGACAAAATGACAATCACCATGATGATCTTGTTTTTTGGCTGAAGTTTCTGTTGGCAGATATGATGCAAGGGTTTTAGATATTACTCTGGTATGTTTAGTGGGGTCGGATTCGCAAGTTGGAATAATGCCAGGGGAATAATGTGGATTTTTTTTAACGAACCAACTTAACAGTTTGTGTTCTCAAAACATAACTTCCCCCCCCCCCGTTTCCGATGTGGTGAAATTTCGGCTCGGTTCTGACACTTTCGGTGACTCCGGGCGATCCAAAATGTAGTAGATTTTAATATAGCTAGACCTGTTGTCGCATAGCCATTGTTACATAGTTTTTTAAAGCAGTCCCCGCGCCCCCATTGTCGAGAATATCGGGGATTGGTCACAACAAACCCCGAGCCCGGCTAGTAGGGGCCGTGCATAGCGGGGGATGTACAAACAATGTAAGCCCTGCTACCACCCAGGATTTCGTGCACTTAGCGGGCAAGCGGGGGTGTCACGACGCAAAATGTACATTCCCTGCTACAAGTCCCCGCTAGTCCGGGACCCCTCAGGGCCTAGGATTGAAATTGACAAGTGCATTATTCTCCTTTCTTCTCTCATCATTTCTAAGTACATCAACCACCAAATTGTTTCTGTTGTAATTCTTTTCAGGTCAAAAAACCATTATTATTTAAATTTCTTGCATTAATGTAGTGAACTACATACATCCTTGTGTTCAAAAACCAAACATATCACTTAAGAAATCATGTTGAGAAAACTTAATTTGTGCTCGAACATCACTAGAAGTATTATGACCTTGAACATTAGAAGTTCTGGTTACCGAGAAATGACTGAGCAGAACTAGACTTAAATTGGTGGTGCAACGTAATGGAAGACCAATTGGTGTGCAATATTTAGTTGGTTTGAAGAGTTGTTTATTATTGGTGGATTGAAATGTGAAATTTGTCCCATATTTCCGGGAAATTTTTCAGGCAAAGGCTGAGTACCACCCTGTGCTTGGTAACTTGTGTGAACAACGTTAGGACCATTTGAAAACTTGAAGCCCAATTTTGCTCAATCATATATGATAACAAATACCGTTGCCGCCTCTTTGAAAAAGATGCCAACATTACAATTGAAAGAAATAGAAGGGCTCTTCTATGGTATTATGGGACTACTGTGTATGTACTTAGATGGGCAAATCACTGAAGATTACCTATCCTGCGGATGTTACCGGCAGAGTTCTTTTGAATTGAACTTGTAAGTTCTTCCAGCTTGTTCGGTTGGAAGATTGCAAAGAGTGATTTCAGAAGGCAAATACAAGGACCATGTGTTAATTAAAAGTTAAGGAATAAGAGTGTGAATAAAACAATAACATGGTTATGTGGAAGGCTCTTGAAGCTCAGTTGGAAGTTGGAACCCAGTGCAGGGGTGTACATGTTTTGAGCAACATTCAGGAGCTGGATGTGACATTAAAATTATAGTGGAATTCCCCAATAATGACTACATAGAGATTAATTTTGTGATGTTTTGGAGCCATATGGTCAAAGCAAATGAAGTACCATGACATCTCTTAAAGTTGGCACTACACAAAAAACCCATTAGGTGAAAGAGACAGTGAGCTTTCCAACAACCTACTCTGGAGAGGAAAAGGAACATCTTGAACAAGGCTTTCCGAAGTAAGAAGGAAACATGTTTTAAAAAGACTATTTCTGTAAAGCAGTGAAAAGAGGGAATTCAGCATGAAAGGAAGATTAATAGGATGTACAGTAAGGTGAGTGTAATCCCACCCCCCCCCCGCAGACAAAAGACAAGCCTGTCAATGTCCAAGGCACAAAAGAGAAAGAAACGACATTTATCTTCTGCAGAAGGTGTAAACAAACTAAGGTGCTGCACAAAGCAGTGTTCTAACATATGTTAAGAACCCTTATGAATTGATGAGCGTATAAACTTCCAACATGAAAGTGAAATATGTACATGTAAGGATTTAAAAACTCTACTGCGCCTACATGTCATCATTTTTGCAATTTAAGGTTTTCAAATCTTACACTGATCCTTACACCATTTTTAGGCGATGAAGGTTTTTAAAATTTTTCTTGGTTTCTGTACACTTCTGTGTGAAATTATGTAACATTCCTCACCACTGGTTTCGCAAAACTTACCATTTCTTTCCTCATTTTTTTTTAGTAAGGCTCTGTTCTTTACACTTCTTTTTACATGTAAGTTTTCGCAAATCTTACACATTTCCTTTCATCATTTTTTTTTATGTAAGGCTCTCACAATCTTGTGCTTTTCTCTAACACCATGTGTAAGGAATTGATGGAAGGAATCGGTTTCCTTACACATGCGAGCGTGGACTGCGTGAGCCAGGAGGAACATCGCACCTCTTTTTGCGACGCGTAATTGGTCAAAGAATGCGCCGAACCTCCGCGTAGCTTGTTGCCCTTACACAAGGTGTGCGTATTTCCTGTCCAAGTAATATTTAATCCCACTACAACCGAATTTGCACATGAGATTAGGCGCATGAAAGTTGATTTGGAGTTTTATATTGTTACCCGCCCGCATCGCGTTTTGGACAATAGAAACACCCGCGTCAGAAATTCCAAGATTGCCAAAATAATTCATTTTTGTTTGTAAATCACTTTTGATAAGATTGAAGCAAAACCAGGCTTTTTTCTGTGGCCCTACCTTTCGTGAAAATTTCTTTGGAGCATTTATTTTCATTTTGCACACATATTAGGTCAATAATGAAATCTGTTGAAATATAAATGAAAAAGTCGCCTCATCAACCAGGAAAAACTTGGAATTGACTTTCATGGGCACTAGGTACACATGGATTACTGTAAGGCTAAAGGTTCAGATGATATAAAAATCTCAACATTTTTAGGCAAGTCAAGGGGACGAGTTTGTGGATCACAAAATGCCCCTTTAGCCAATAATTTAGTTTCATTTATCAAGAAAAAAATAAAAAACGCCCTCCCTCCTCACTTTTTAGAGGCCACTGCTACAAGAAACTAATCATTTTAAAGGGCCTTATGATTGAAAACTTTGTTGCTCTACTTTGCACAAATTGTACCACAGCTATTGTGTCATACTGTTTAACCCTCAAGCTCTTCCAATATTCTTATATTATTTGGTTTGCATCCATGGCTTCATGTGAGAACATTTTATGGTATTTACATGTACTGTTTTTTTTCCAGACATGTGGCTGCTTGTGAAGGTTTTAGAAGATAACATCATCGGTGTATGTGCAGAGATAGAAGTGAATCTGCCAGATTATGAAGACCACTTCCAGAAGGGCCAGATAGTTGCTACTTCATGGTTAAATAGCTATGTTTATGATGCTGTTGTCCTTGAGATATACGTAAAATATATCCAACCCGGTCTTGATGGCTCGGTTGGAGCGCTGTGCTGGTGGTGCGGAGGTCACCGGTTCGAGTCTGGCCAGGCGCGCATGTTTTTTTTTTTCAACACCTGTGTGCACTGGCTATCTCCAGGTAAAAATTAATAAATATACTATGTGTCATGTTAAAGGGATTTATACCAACCAAAATATTTGGAAGGGAAATTCTGTATGAAAATTATACTTTGTTTATTGAAAAAAACATGTCAATTCCTTTCTTTACTGGATCTATAGCACCATTAACTTGCTTGAGTCAATGTACCTTATGTATGTCCCTTGGTCACTGAAAGAAATTGAGATGCATTTTATTCATTTTCATGAAAATGTGCAACCTTTAGGATTCAATGACATCCCAATAAATGTTAATTATAATATTTATATTTGTTAGTATTTATAGTAGAAGAATGGTTTAGTTTGGCAAAATACGTAGTCAAAATTAATCCCATGGCCAAATAGTGAATATAAGAGTGGTATATCATAGTGAACTTAATTGACATAAACCTGCTCATACTGGTGTTAGCCTTATTTGCTCAAGCCTCCCAGTTGGCTCAAGCTATAGTATTACAATTGCACCTTGAGATGAACTTTAATGTGCACCGCAATTGCTTTTAAATAAAATAATATTGCCAATTGTAATAAGATAACATTTTTAGTATTGAGGTTTTCTCAACCAATACATAGCCATTGTGTAACTAACTTTGTACTAGAGGTGGACTACAGAGGGTCATAATTAGGTCATAGTTTCACTTCGAGCACAGGCTAGAATGATGACTTTAATTATGCTTATCCCATTTTCGAAGACAAAATTTTCATGAAAATGTATATGAAATGTGCTTACAATGTACTTATTTTGTGCTTACAAAAATAAACATTGGCTTACTGTATGACACCAGGAAATTAAATACATCTTGATAGCATCATTCTTTTGGTCTTGATCAACACTGCCATTAAAGACACTATCAGTGATTTACCCAAAAGATTCAAAATACTGAACTTGCAGGAATAGCTTAAAAGTGAAGAAATCTCATCAGCTATTTTTTGCAACTGAAATATTTACAGAAAAGGAATAAAACAGCAGAGGTCAAAGATATGAATCTCCATTCAATTACGTGTTGCAGTAAGTGTCCATACAGACAGTAATGACAAAAATATCTGATTTGTCCTTATTAGGTTTCTTTCAGTCTTGGCACTTGTAGGGCAAATTAGGATATCTATACTTGTTAGATGATTTTTTTAAATTTTCTGATGTAGCAAATCATTGGTAGTGTCTTTAAGGTAAGGTAAAATCATACATCATAGATGAACAAATGTGAAAAGGACTACAAATTTAATGGCATTTCTTTGAGACTTGTGATTACGTAAGGGAATTAAAGTAAACCAATAGTTGCACTTTTTTAAGAGTGCCAATTTTGAAAAATTTCAGTTTTTTGCAGAGTTTTGTTTGTAAACTATACCTGTGAAAAACAATGCTAAAAGTGCATTTGCCACAAAAAAAAATCAATTATTGTAATTAGAATTGGGATCCCGATTGTATATTTCAACACCATAGTTGCCAATTACCAATGCAATCTCGCAAAAATATTTTGGGAAAATTGGGGCACTCTTCAAAATGTTATATTATTGCTTTCAGTTAATGGCAATAATACAGATTCTCCTTAAATGTTGAGAATGAAATGCTACATTGATGGGTCATGACATCGACATACTGAATAGAACCAGCAATTACTTTGCAAAGGATGAATCATGGAAGCCTGCAGTGCATGGGGTAAGAAATGGATGGTCATCCATTTGGCAGGCCTGCCACAGACATCCATTTGGCAGGCCTGCTCCAATTTAAATATTTTGGCCTGTGGACAGGCCTGTGGAAGGCTTAGTGCATGCCTGCCAAATAAATGGCCTGTGGCAGGCCTGCCAAATGGATGGCCTGCCACAGGCCTGCCCTAATTTAAAGCCACTATCAGCGATTTTTTCAAAATGTAAACAAACAGCGCCCCCTATTTTTCATCAAAGTGCATTTTTTTGCATGGTTGTGTTGGAAATTATTGTAGTAAAGGCCCCTGTAAGTGGCTAAGCTTAACACGCCGTATTTGTCAAGAAATGATGATTTTTATGCTTTGTTTACTAATAAAAGTCGGGATCCGACTTTTTTTAGTCGCAAAAACAGTCGTAAATGGCATCTTCAGGACCGCTTTAAAATGCTTAAGTGTCTGTTTTTCACAATGAACAGTAATACAAGGTGTTGATGTGACCTAACACTAGCAATTTAGAGACGAAATGGGCATTTTGATTTTGGAAAAAAATCACTGATAGTGGCTTTAAGTATTTCGGCCTGTGGACAGGCCTGTGGAAGGCTTAGTGCAGGTCTGCCAATTGTTCAATGGATGGCCTGCCTATATCCTAGAAAATGCAGGCCTGTGGCAGGCCATCCACTTTGGTAAGAGGGTCGCTGCAGGCTTCCCTCCTTAGACGGGAGCCTCACCACCTCTGGTGGGTGGCCGCTTGCAGCGCTATGCTCAGGATTGGCCAGGCATCTCTCCAGGCCCTTGGGTTCCGAGTGTTGACGAGAGTGGTCACTCCATCCAGTTCACCGAAACTCACCTTGCGCAAAGGATACCATCCTTCTCACAGAGGTCTCGATTCTCTTGGCGAAGGGCACCGTCTCCCCAGTAGAGGCCAGGTATTCTCATCGACATTCTTCTTGGTTCCCAAAAGACTGGGGATTGAATGAAATGGCTATTTCACCTGTACCTAAAGCTACTGCTACTAATACTGAGCAACCAACACCCAATTCAACATGTAGTCCAAATTAATCCGCTAGTGTATCAATGTGTAGCATGATAGATGTGCTTCAACATAAAATGGGTAAACCATTTTCTAGATCAGCTCGACGTAAAAGGTTGTCCCCGTTAAGACGCTTATTGCGGAGGGTCCTGCTCATGGTGTTGAGCTGTTAGAAAACATGCATAATATATCATTTCCATCAAAATCAGCAGCATTGAAACTGGCTAGCCTAGCCTCAAAGTCACAGCTATGCTTAAGCAAAGAAAACTTGAAACCGAATTAGTTAAGATTGTAAAAGACCAAATGCACCAAAAAACCCAAGAACTCCACTAATGAAGATTTTGCTTTATCACTACATTCCTTAAAAACAAGTAGACTACATTGCTATGCAAGCAGAGTAATTTTTCAGATTTTGGCTGTTGTCATATCAAAATGATCAAACAAAAGGAAAATGGCATCCTCAGAGTCATTTTTACATTCATACAATATCATAGCATTTAAATAGATCTGGAATTTTATACCAGAATACCAGCAGGAGGAAGCGTAGGTAAGTGGTGGTGTGTTGTGTTTGAGAAATACCCAGCCCTTAAAGTCATAATAGGAGTGACACTCAGTATTTTCACAGGGCCCAGGAAAGAACAATTTTCAATAATGTCATTAACAAAACCACCTATTGAATGGACATAGATACTTTCCATGCTATCCAGACTGTAAAATTTGATTTGTTTGCAACAGGACAAACATCTGTAAAACAATACAAGATGGCTGATAAACTGACTTCACCCTTTGACCAGTCAGTGGCATACCATTTGAGAACAGCCTATAGTAGGCACAGAAAGCAAAAGCTGATTGTTGCAAAAAGCAAAACCCAGGGGCTTCAGGGAACGGAGCCCCCCTGAAGCCCCCGCAATGAGCATAATGAGAGTGATTTCTCCATGATATCTTTAATAAAAAATTGTGGGAGAAGTATGCAGACCCAAATAAAGGGGATTACAATGCATGTGAAGGACATCGCCGGATCAGGAATGAAGGACGCCCTCTATAGTTTTCAAAAGAGATGTTTGCTGAGTTGTTGGCATTCTGGTCCGTTATGGGTCTGTTGGGCCACCTACTGGTGTCTTTATTTCTAACCCGCCTGCTTAACGATCCATGTAGGCTATTATAGACGTTTCTTTTTCTTTTGGTTTGTACAAAGACAGTATGTTTCTTGGGAATTTAAATTAGAAGCATTGATTGTTTGGTGTGTTTTAGATTATGTGGAATGTTTTAAGAGATTTGATAAGGCTAAGTCTTCTATAATGAAAGTGAACTCGCTGATTAATATTTGAAAACCACATGCACACCAAAGTATTGCTGATCATAAAGACAATGTTCATTTTATTGACCATAATGACGTTCGAAAGGGATTTTCAATGTCTTCAGTAGGTTCAATACTCAATAACTTCCAATTTTGAGTATGTTACAAAATCATGTTTCTTGCAATCTTACAAATGTAACCGATGTAAATCGGACCAATCCGATTTTGCACTCTCCTTTTTGACGAAGCATATCTTTGTTCTACATATCGGATTGGAATGAAATAAACAGCAAATAAAAGGTTATTTATTTGGCTTTAAGAGCATACCAAACAAAGACCCATGCATACTTAAGGTGGATGGTCCATGCGCCCCGTACACACTCAATTTGATCTTGTGCCAACGGACAATTTTTGTATGCGCACTTCTGGGTGCAACGCAAGCATCTAAGTAATTTTGTCCAGGTGTAGCGTACTATTTGCGCCACATTCATTTACGCGCAAAGCAGGCTAAGAACAAAAGTGAGCTGCGTTTGTTATGTAATACTATATAGGCTTAGACGTGTCCCAGACCCACCCTAATCTAAACGTGTCTTTGTGCATACTTTCAAAACATTTCATTTACACGGTAGATGATACATCATGAAAATGTAACAATTGTCAAATTCTCAAAATGTTTTAACATTTTGAGAACTTAAAAGTTTCACAATATTCTGCTCTTCCAAACACTGCCTGTACAAGCTACATAGGCCTAGTGCTTAAAGGTGCAACGAGAGATTTTAAATATCAGGTGTTCCTCAAAATCTTACAGTAAATGATATTTGCGGCATCCATCTAAGGTAAGAGAAAGATGGAAATTATCGTTTAATTTGAAAAGGAGAAAGTAATAGTATAAGAACTAGAATAAACAGATAGATATACGGCATATAGCGAAATCTACGAAACGGGAAAGTTTTTATTATGCGTGTTTTAAAGGCATAATGAACTATGGAATGGATGCAAGGTTTTCTCTAAAATTATTTTTAAAAAAATAATAACAAATAAAGAAGACAAGAGAAAGGTAGAAAATAATCAAACTTTCATCAGAAAGGAAACAGAATTGTTAAAAATTAAACGTTTTATTAATTGTGTAACCGTAGGCCTGTGCACTTTAAAAAATCAAATTCTCACAGACGCATGTTGTTCTGAGACTACGAGAATAAAATATAATAGAATCCTGTATACTTGGCTTGATTATAGCAGATAGGACTTGTAACAGTCGACAAAGTTTAAAATGTTTCTTAAACTTTGGAGCGCCTTTTGGTACGCGCGTCAGTTACACGCGTCTCCAGTGTGTAGTATATACGACGCTTTGCACACCGTAATGTCGCAATGTTATTTTGAATCACAAAAAAACGTAAAAAAAGTAGGACCGTGACCCCTAATTTTTTCTTTAGTAATCGAAAGATTTTATAAATGCGCAACTTTTATCAAATTTTCAAAAAAAGTTATCGAGCCGATTTTTTGTAACAATTCAAAACATGTATCGAAAAAGAAATTTTTCATAGACTTGTGTACAAATTTTAGGCTAAAAAGGCATAAAAACAGGTCTTTTGGATGACTTGTTTCTCAAAAACTAGTACAGTGACCCCATTTTTTAATTTTTGATATTTGATTCATATCGATGAAAGCATGTTTACATGAAATCTTGGGGAAAATGTTCAGTAGATTTTATCATGGATCATCCACCTTAAGTTTTTAACAAAATGCCCTTGTCCCTAGTGTCAACATTTTTTTGGACAGCCTGTATGCACATCAACTGCTAGATTTGACCTCTGAGGGTTATACACCACTAACTCACTTATACACAGTAGTCTATGGACAAAATGGCAACTTAGAGCATGTTTCTTTCACATTTAAAACTCGCATCAAAGGAAATACAACTAAATCACACCAAAGTACACGCTAAAATCGCCAAATAACCAAATTTTCAACATATGGTGACCAGAAAATGTTTTGCTTACAAATCACCAAATGCGCACCACATCAGACCACCCACTTAAGATGCTCTATAGTCACTACAGCTAGTAGTGGGCAAATCGATGTGAAATGGATGAGCGCGGAGTAAATTGCCTCAAATTTACTGTCCAAATGCCACTTAGTTTGAGAAAACATGCCAGTCTACCATGTCATTCATGAAATTCCATCACTTTCTTAATATAACTAGTGCATTTTCAGACATTTTAAAGCAGTTTTTCCAGATGCCATGCAAGAAAGTAGTCCACCCAAGATTTTTGATCCTTACAGCAACCACTTTAGTGGTTTATGACCTGAGCATGGTAGACTTGGTAGCGCATACATAGAGTGTTCAAGTCATTGCGCTGTGATGCAGGTGACCTAGGATCAATCACTGGGCCAATCCATGCCGTTTGTTGTTGTTGCTGCTTCTGCTATTGCTTCCGTCGCTTGCCCATGGTTTAATGAATTTCTCACCCCAAGATACATTAGGTATCGCGGACATTTTATAAATACCTAGGGGGCAGGCAAGGCAACCTGCATCGCAATGCTATACCAAAATTTATGCCATGTCAAATAGTTTAGATGGATCAAATAAACACCCCCACCCCAGGTGGAGCAACGTAAATAAATATGGTGCACGGGACCTACAAGATCGGTCAAGGTACTATGGGGGTCAAATGTTTAAACTGCTCCAAAAATCTAATGTAATGTAGCTCCAAATTATTCCTTAGGTAACCAGGAGTAAAAAAGTCAATTGGGGTCACATGCGTGCGGTGCTCCTTTCCAAAGTATTTGGGAAATAGCTAAAGGTAAGTTGTTTATTAGAAGGTCATGTTTGGAATACCCAGATTTCTTTTTTCACCATATTATTACGTGTCCACCCTGGGGGGTTTATTTGACCATCTAAAACTATTGGACATGCATATAAATTTTTTAACACCCCCCGTGCAGCGGATTGAAAAACGTGTCCACCCTAGGAATGTTACTTCTATGGGCCATAGAAGCTACCCAGATAGGGCACGTTTTTATAGCATGAGATGTCATTTTGCAATGAAATTAGGTTTGCCCCTAGAGGTATGCAACGGCACGGATTACCCAGTCGCATTCGACTAGACCGAGGTGCTGAGTATAATAATTGCGCTGCATTCATGGATTGGCAAAGAGGACAAAACAGGGGAAGTGCATTAAGAGGAAAGTCAGTGCATAATCAGAGAATAGAAAGATTATGGAGAGATGTTTATACCAAGGTACTAGATAAATTTTATAAATTATTTTATCACTTGGAGGAAACAAATGCACTTAAGATAGACAATGTAATTCATATGTTTGCATTGCATTATGTCTATCTGCCTAGGATAAGGCTTGCACTATATGAATGGTCAAATATACATATAACCAGCATGGAATTAGAACTGAACATCACAAGACTCCTGAACAATTGTGGTACGGTAAACATGACGCTGCAGAGGTGTTCCCTACAGGAATCACACCACTAAATAAATAGGGGTAAGCAGACGACGTCAGTGCCGAGACAGTGTGGCGTCCGGAATATGGCCCTGCCTAAAATGAAGAGTCACAAAATGTTGATGAGTTGTCTTTAAATGAAAATTGAAGATTAATCATTACTTTGTGGCCTAGTAACAAACATTTGGGTGGTAAAAGAGTTTGTGCCATTTTTGTATTAATTTCTGAGAGTTTGGGGAAAACTGTACAATTTTGGTTTCTAGTAACACTCAAACTAGACGATGAACGTTTTGAAAACTGCAAATTCTTTCGATGCTATGTAGCTAAAAAAAAATCAGCTTCATCATATGACTTTTCATTTTTGTGAAGAGTCATTTGCTAAATCTTCCAAAAAAAATTCGTTTTGAAGCTAACCAGTCGGCTTTATAGAGGAGAAAATTGACGTTTTGGGAGAGGTCATTTTGTACACAAGTCTATGGGAGAGTTATTTAGTGGGTGGTGCCTACAGGCAGCTATGGGCAGGGTTAACAATCATCAGACGAGCACAGCATCTCGAGCAGTTGCTGATGTCGTGGACTTCAACCTAGATGATCTTAGAATTGATGGGTGAACAGATTTGGTATTGATGTGAGCGATCTTGATCACAATGATGAGTCATCTTTCATGTCCCATTAGTGATGATGATTTCAACGAACTGAAACTGCAAATCAAATCCAACTGCGGACAGTCAAATTCGAATTGCATGACATAACTGGGCAGTTTTGGATGGCATTTACAGAATGCTATAAACTCAAGAAGAAAAAACTTAAATAATGTTAAGTACTAGTCTGATTGGTCTTCAAATTGAAATGACTCTGAATCTATCGAGCCAGCAGCCGACATCGTCATACTAGATTTCTCTTTAGTCTGGGGGACTACATTAACATTGTGTCATCCACATCAGGGGCGTCAAAAAAGACAAAAAATGAGCAATTTTTCATGGAAAAACTGAGCTATTCAAAAATTATTTGATTACTGAGTACATTCATTGATTTGTTAGCTCTCATTGAACGGGTGCATCAATGATGCGGTAACCCATCAATTGGGATGGTTATGGAATGCGTATTTGTGGGGTCAAAGGTACTGTAGGGTCATTAAGGTTCAATGACATTAGCCCCACGGGTCTTGGCCAGTGGTTATCTTGAGGAAGTTTGGTGGCTATACAACTTACTTGGAAGAATGTTAGATATGTTGGGTCAAAGGTCAAGTAGGGTCATTGCCGGTCAAAAGGGGCATATGGGGCATAAGAGGTCATTCTGTACATTTACCATAGAGTTGCTGGACCGGTGGTTTCTTTAATCGTATTTACTAGGCATCCTCGGATTGTGGCTATTTCACCTTGTTTGCGATCACATGGCTTGACTGACCCCTCGGGTTTTGCGGTTTATTTGACCTTGAACGATCCCTGATGGAACTGCCAGACCTTAACCAAATTTTCACTCATCAACAATCGACCCCGCCACCCAAGTCTCGCATGAAAAAATATAACAAAGGGTACCCCATTGAGCTATTTGATTGAATGACCCCTGATGACCTGTGATCCACTAACCAAGACCGACTCGGTTTTAGTAAGGTAAGGGGCCACCCATTCACCCACCAAGGTTGGTGTTGCAGGAAGGTGCAATCCCCGGTCTCAGAGACATATGCAGTCAGAACAGACACAGTGACAGACAGACACGGATGAAATATATGGGATGTGCCAAAGGTTGAAACGTGGGGCAAAGGTCATTTAGGTCATGAGAGGTCAAACTGTACTAACTATGAGTCCCACAAGTTCCTTTGAGCATGTTTGGTGGTCGTGCGAGTGGGTCTTCGCTAGCTGAGTATACCCGTTCAGATGAGTATAATGGAATGTTGTCAGAACAGAAACAAGGTACTGTATTCGACCAATTAGCACCCTGGGTGGCTTCATATCCATGACGTCAAAGCATGGGTATGAAAACACAGCCAAGTTACCCAATAATGGACCCTACATGAATTCTGACCCAAAAATGACCCCTCGAAAAATGATGACACAAAAGTGGTACGGCAAAACTCTACCACCAGATCAAAACTCATATCCATAGTCAAAGCACGGCCAAGTACCCAATAACGAACACTGGTGACCTGTGACCCCCAAAATGACCCCTCGAAAAAACATGACCACAAAACTCGTATGGGGAAAAAATCTACACATACCCCAATCATATCATACGTCAAAGACAGCCACGTTACCCGATAAACGGACCCCTGGATGACCTTCGACCCCAAAATGACCCCTCGAAAACATGCCACAAAAATTGTACGGCGAAACTTCTACCACATACCAAAAATCATATTCCATAGGTCAAAAGCACAGCTAAGTTACCAAACAACGACCCCTGGATGACCTTGGCAGAGCTGCCAACATGAGATTTTGGAATCGGGGAGATTGATCTTGGGAATCGGAGATGTGATTAGAATCAGGGAGATTAAAAAAAATAGCGAGCATTTCAGTGTACTACCTCCTCAAGAGGGAGTACAGCCAATGGATTTGTCTAAAGGATCAATTGAAAGCTTCCACATTTAAGGAACTGTCAGGTAGGAACTTGCCATTTGGTTTTTTAAAAAGAATGACATGAAAAAGGAAGGAAAAGGCAACTTTAAAGGTTCGTAACTATGAAAACGAAAGCCACCACTATCTAGGTTTGAGTCAAAAAGATTTACACTCGTTTGTTTCATTTTTTCTGAGCCGTGGAAACTCTACTAAAGATATTGACTCTCACATACAAGACAAGATTATTTCCCCTACAGTGAAATTTTGAATTGCTGTTTGAACCGTGCATTGAGAAGTTATGCTATCTTAAAGATAGGTACTCATTTTCACTCTGTCCACGAATAGCTGTAGCATGTTTGAATATGGCCAACTAAACTTTGAATGAGTGTACACAAGTACAGCATGACATCTTTTGTTTGCTGTGATACTTGCCGTAAACCTTTCAAAAATATCAAGATGTCATAATCTTTCATATTCTGATAACAATAACAAACTTATGGGAATCCTGACCCAAAACTTTGAAGCATTAATTCAATAAATGACTGTTCGAAATGTTACACGTTTCTTTTCTTGGAAATGAATGAAATGTCAGGTAATCTATGCAATACAACGGTTGACCCCCATTTTTCACGACGTCTTGTAATCTGATTGGGGGTGGGGGTGGGGGGGGGCTTACTAGGGGAATTGATATTTGAAAATAACAAACAATTCAAGTCTATCTGGCTTTCCCTGTGCAGTTGAATACTTTACTCTCCCTTCCCTCTTTTTTACTCTCTTCTGCTGTCCTTTTCCCACTTCCGGCCTTTACTGGTAGCTTAAGCTTATTTCTGTCGACCATGGGGGAGGGACAACGCCGCCCTCCCCTCCCCCGTTACGTATTGTCATTGACTAATAATTGTTAAAAATATTTCAACAAAGGTTGGTACGGATGGTGCGTATGGTTCTTTAGGAAAAAGGCAAAGGTTATGTAGCATTTAGACGTCAGGTAACTCAATGGCTTTGCTGTGTGACGTGTACAAGGTGTCCAACCATGGGGTCAATATGCGTTTTTGGGGTTTTCGTTCAATTTACCACATCTACTTATACGAACAGGGTAAACTTGATTTTTTTCCAATACAGTGGATATAATGAGCTATGCTTCATGTATGAAATCAATTTCTAGCTTGTTAAGTATTTTGAATATTTTTCTGAAAGCGAGGTAAATCTTTTTGACTACCCTGTAGTATGCACGCATCATGAGATAGAGCTCTTTAAATAAAGCTGTCCGAAAAAATAAAAGTGACAGGGCTCCGCCGTATGACAGCCCCCCTTTAAGAACGGTCAGTAGGAACTAAGTACCTAGGAGATTTAATTAACACAAATATGAAAGAAAAGTCGAAGTAAAAGTCAAGTTAAAGGCTTTCCTAACTGACAACGGCGCCATTGACGAACATATGAACTGCACCATGAGCTAGAGCTCTTAAAAAGAAAGCTTCCCGAAAAAAAATTTGAAGGGCTCGCTCTCTGACCGAACCAGTTTAAGGGGACTGTCAGTGGGAACAAAGTCCACAACCGGCACAAACATAATTATAACTACACTTTCACTAATAGCAATGATGGGGCAATATTCAAAAAGGCAACCAGCAAATAACAACAGGTTCAGTATGATTGTAGGCTATCCCCTTTGCCAAACTGGAGTTAATTTGTTAACATAATAAGGAACAGCAGAGCCTATATCAGTTAAAAGGTTAAATATAAAAATATTGCTGGCTGGTCCATCCGAAAGTCGGGAGAAAAAACTATGTCAGAAACAAAGACATATTATCTTTTTGCCTAAAAATGTGTTACTATTTTCTTAAGTGTTATATCGTTTTATTTATCTCAAAACACACCACATTTTCCATGCCCCTGAAGGAACTTTGACCCCAAAAGGACCCCTCGAAAATGTGACCATAAAACTGTACAGCGAATCTACCACCAAACCAAAAAATTCATATCCATACGTCAAAGGCACGCCCAAGTTACCCGACAACGACCCCTAAGGACCGTTGACCCCAAAACGGACCCCTCCAATCGTGACACAAACCTCGACGTCGGAGCTATACCACCACCCAAAATCATATCCGTATGTAAAGACAGTGAAACAACATAGACGGACAAACCCCACAAGCCCACAAAGTTGATTTCTTTGTAACATTAGATTTTGCAAACTGGGGTCAAATGGCAATTAGGGCCAGTAGAGGTCAAACACCGGGCACATGCGGTCATCATAGTCATTCTGAGCCATATCAGTAAGGAGTCCTGGACAGTGGTTCCTTAGTTTGTCATAGCATTTAGTTTCAGAAGTGTTTATTTGTAGATTGACAAAATGGGGGGTCAAAGGCCATATTAGGGTCATTAGAGGCCACTCTTATATATACTAAATATGAGACTAGGTCAGTGGTTCTTTTGACTACGGTGAAGGTAATCGGCAAAGGTAAACTAAACAGTTTACATTCACACTCCAGGTTCCAACGGCATGCCTTACAATGATCTGTAATGCAGCAAGCCAGATAACAATAGTATTGCATCTCTTTTACAGCAATACATTGCCGCTTGGTTGCACACGTAATAAGGGATATCAGAGGGGTCATGACATACTGGTAGAGAGCAAATTGTCGGGTTTTACGGTTTTTTTTTAAATTCTCTATTAAATTTTCGTATGTTTCAGGCCACTTTGGGCCCCCTCTCCCTTCCCCGTCCCCCTCTCCTTTCTTTCCCCCTTTCGCCCCCCCCCCCCCATCCCTGATCCCCTCGTTTTCCCCTATCTTGGGGGAATATCCTCTATCAAAAATAGGAGGATTATATGTGACAAATTTCGCTGAATTTTGGTTGAAAACCCCTAATTTTAGGAGATTCCTAGTCAAAATGTAATAAATTCTGGACAGTGGGTTCCACAAGATTCCACTTACGTATGGATCTGCTTACCGACACTTATTTAACATTTCAGCTTTTCAACGAAGCGGGATATAAAAGCGTAAAAGTCGAGTGTAAGGCCAATCATGTAGTAAGCACCGTCGACACAAATATCTAAAAAACCCGCCAAAAGTAAGGCAAGCGTGTTTGGCGTCCCAACTCGCAATAGAATTATGTAGCCCAGTGGAAGGGTTATTAAAATATTCCGAAGTATGCCCCCCGCTGTCGCAGTGAAACCCTCTTTTGTTATCATATTTTAGGATCGAATATTTATATCTGAGGACAACCTAATATCTTAAAGTGCCTCAACTTTCACGGACCACTTATAAAATTCCAGAACTGGTTTCACAGTTTTCAAGGTGCCTGAAAAACGGTCAAAGTCGTGTTTACATCGGTTAGAGGAAACAGCTACGCTGGGCATGGTATACATTTGTCGCAGCAAGTCCATGTATCGAAAACAGCCAACAAAAACTTAATAATGACAACCAGAGAGGTTTCTCAGCGTACACCAGAAATGTTTTTCAAAGACCTCCAAAAAAATATAACCATATACATATAACTACAAATTCTAAAACTTTGCCGGTCGAAACCAACAACCAACAACCCCAACGGTTCACCCATCCAATACCATAAACACTATGCATAGTCAGTATTAATAGATGCGGTAATGGAAAAACAAGGCTGGCCTTTTCTGCAAAGGACGAACCCGATACCAAATTTGCTCAGTACGGACTTAATATTTTGAAGTTTGCTTACAAGTATGCAAATTAGACTTTGCTGAAAATTCTGTGAGACTGGTTGCAAAATACCCCGGGTTATTAAACATAAACTGAAGTCTGATCTCAAGTAAAACAACTTCTTTTGTGTCATCTCTCTATAGTCGGCGACCTCATACAGGGAATTTGTTACACGAAATATATCAAGTCAAATGAACTCGCACTTGTGTTGACCTCAGTCCTGGTAAGCCTTGGTAGAGATGGTAAGTTGGTAACACGATCACCATTTCATTTTCGCCCGCAGAACCCCACTAGAACCGGTTAATAGGTGCCACACATAAACCAATAGCATTCAGTAAGAAAGAAGACAAGCGAGGCATAGATGATGTCCAAAACTTTACAACAGAAACAAAAGTCACCCAAATTTGCCTACCGGCACAAATTCCAAAAAATAAAACATACGGCAAACGCCCACTACCTCCAGAACAATTGCCGAATTTTGGGGGAAAACGGACATAAAAAGAGGCCGACTAGTTCGCAAATAAGAGCCGGAATATTAAAACACGCCGCTCTCGATGACACTAATTCCATCAATTCAATGAATTGATGGATTAAAAATTACGGCATGTTAAAATAGATAAACACGTTTAAAAGTTAAAGCTGCAGAAGTGAAAGTACCGCTGGAAGACTGAACACGTTATACTTTATGACAAAGAGATTCTTGGTTTACGTTCAGCTTTGGGGTTAGCAGCATTCCTCCATAATTTACACATGGAATAAAGTGCAGGAAAGACCAGTAGCCTTTATTGGCTTCCCAGATGTGTCATGACACTTGTAGGCTCATGCTTAGCCCCCCAGCGTGCGACGGTTACTCCGCGCACCCCTGAAAGCAGGTCCCTCAGGATCGCGCTCACACAATCACCTTAGACCTCATCCCTGAACAAGGCATTAATAGTAACTAAATTGATTGTCAGTTTTTCCCGGTTAACAATCTCACCCGTGTTCACCGTTACATTAAATGTGCTTTTAGCTGATGGCCCCAAAATTACTATTGTTGCCACTGCCTACCCCCCTCCCAAAATGAAAAGGTCTGGGGACATCATGGGTAAGACCTGGTATTAAATGACACCAGATATCAAAATAATATTTAATGAAATCAATTTTTGCACTTGAAGCATGAAAATTATGACAGCATTCTTTCAACTTGCTGATTTCCATGTAATAAAAATTTCAAAATTACATGCAGGCCTACATAACAGATCAGATTAAAGCATTAAAATTTTAAAAAAAATTTGGGCAATGTTAATTTTTATTGAATCTTAAGTAATCATATAACTTAGCAGCAAACACACCCTGATTAGCATTACGCACGCCAAAGAAAGAAATCAACGTCTTAATCTATTTTGAAGCCCTCTCGCTGCGTAGTAATGAGGTCCTCAAGTGTACGTCGGTGGGCAAATTGTTCGGGGGAAAATAGAGACCTTCGCAAAAATAACTATAGCCTTTGAATGACTTGATCAATTTCAAAAATTTAAATTTCTTGCAAAGGCTGATTATACAAGGTATCTAACACAGAAATTAATTTGCCCAAAATCTGTTACGGTTTCGTCATAAAATTTTGGTTGGACTTTTTTTACTCACCCTGTATGTTATAATAAGCACGATTTGCAATCAGCACTAAAAATTTTGTGTGAGTTATCTGACTTGGAAATCTGTTCATGTGGTTTGGATGCAAGTCCCCTGGGTTAATGTCACCAAGAGTGGACCAAAATGACATCTGTTAAAAAGAGCACTTTGAGATCAGCAGCTCATCCCACCACTTTCCCAAAAAAATGTTGAGATTTTTTATATCATTTGAATCCCCTAGCTACATATTAGTTATGAGCCAAATATTTCTTGCAGATTCATAATTTGCTTTCCAAAGATATTGTCAATGTATTTGGGCATTTCCAAGGTCAGTCGCATTACACTTCTATGCATCCTTTTTCAATCATGGGGCTGTAAGTTTTGGTTGGAACAGTCAACTAGTTATGTTCATATACTTAGATAAACTCAACACCCAAGGCTTCAAAATTAATACTGTTTGAAAAGTCTTTGCACAGTCGAGGGGACTCGGCTGTGATTGTTTGGTAAGGTTTCTTTCTTTCTTTCTGTCAACTTCCGGTCAAACTTCAATTTGCTCATTCTGCCAAATACTTTCATCAATGTTGACAGGACTTGGACACAAACATCAATGACCACGCCTGCATATGTGACCCGACTTGTTTGGGGTCAAAGGTCACGTAAAGGTCACAGGAGCCAAAAACGTTGTTTTCACCAAATATGCTGCTACTCCTACAGATTATGTTGCATGCTAACGTGACCGACGGATATGAAGCAGCTCGGGACCCTTCATAAAAGTTATGCCCAGCATGACGATCAAATGTCATTAAAGGGGCATTTCCGGCCTGAGTTTAAAATATCTTCAAAAAATCATATCTACAATATGCGAGGTGGTAGATTGATACTACTTGCACAGATGTATGTTATAAATTCCATTAAGGTCAATGGAGGTCATCCAGGGGTCAAAGGTCAAATTGCTCCGATTGAGCTGAAATTTTACTGAAATGATCCTTATGACATTCTAAACATGTTGAAAATATTTTCGAGGTCCAAGGTCATTAAGAGGTCAAAGGTCATTAAGAGGTCAAAGGTCATTAAGAGGTCAAAGGTCAAATTTTTAAAATGCCCCAATTGAGCTGAAATTTGACTGAAATGATCCTTATGACATTCTAAACATGCCGAAAATATTTTCGAGATCAAAGGTCATTAAGAGGTCAAAGGTCAAATTTTCAAAATGCTCCGATTGAGCTGACATTTGAAATGATCCTTATGACATATGAAATGTCTAAAATATTTCAGAGATCAAAGGTCATTTTTGGGTCAAAGGTCACTACCTCGACTGTGCTCAGATCTGTCTCCAGATCTAGTATATGTTTTCTACTTGGAACACAACAGTGTAAAAAAGCATCAGTTGCATTACGCGAAAAGGACATTGCAAAAAATCCACTTGTTATAATTAAAAGTTTCCTCAAGCCAAACATAAAAAATTAATTGCCTGCAACTTCCCATACAGAAGTGTTATATGGTATGTTTAACATTTTCAAGTATTTTGAAGTATGATAAGTGCACAGGGATAGTGATCAAAAAGTCGCTTTTATTTAAAATTATAATACAGGCTTCAATGGGTAATTGAAATGTCCAATTATGACCCCCCCCCCACGAACAACAACAACCTATTACATATACATACCATACTATGAGTTAAGGCATGCTAATCTACCAAGGGCTCAGTCCAATAGCCTTGGATGGACATATGTTAACAACCGCTGACCATGCAGGTTCTGGGTATCATAAATCATACTAAAATGCAGGGGGCGTATTTGCTCAATATACTAGTGAATGAAAGCTATTGAACTGCGCCAAGTGAATTCCCTGTAGAAGTGCCACATAATAGGATTTGTTGTCCCGGCAATCGGTCCAAACAAATGACGGGGCTTATAACGCGCGGGCAATTCAAATCTTTCATTGTATGGCATGTGTCCTGCGCCCTGTGATTTGTTTGGACTGATTGCTGGGGCAACGAATCCTGAAATAGCCGCCATTTTGTATTTCAAGGTCAAGACTAACATTTGAACTATTAAAAGTTGCAAAATTGAATTTGTCATGCACAAAAACATAATTAGACACATCTTTAAAATCGGTTTATATTAACAATTTGACCTTGACTGTAAGTGCATTGACCTTTGGACATTTTTGGCCATAGCGTCCTCATTTGAAGTCGGATCTATAAGAAACTATACATTTTTAGATTCCGTTATGATAAGGCGAGTAATTTGACATGCATATTAATTCAATTGCGACGGTTCTCAATTTTTACCCCCGTGTTAACTTTATTTTCCCTTTCCCCAAAATGCCGGAACATTGAAGCAGCAAGCCCAAGTCAAAAACCTTCAACATCGATCAGGGAACCCCAAGACGCCTTCAAATCTTTGTCTCCAGAGTTTGGTCACAGGATCTACAGGCTGGTCTTCTACTACACCTGATCTAGGTATGGACCAAATTTCAGTTTGGTGTCTTGTTTGGTGAGGAATTTATAATACTTCAATTATCCTAATTGAATTATATAGTAAACAGTGAACTGTGCAAGTTAATACCCAGTTTGCAAAGTTCATGTTTCCTGTGTGTTTCAATGGGAATTCTTTCAAAACTGAATTACATGAAGTAGGGCTTTTTGAAGACCAGTTACTTATAGGACACTTAGACACCACAATGAAACTTTGCCAAAATATTAAGGACCCCCCTCAAACATATTTCAAGCAGAATTTGGTGCCGAATGTCTGACATTGGTTTTTAGGGGGCCAATTCAAGGTCAAATTGGACTTTTTGCTTTTTGTGACAGCTATATCTCTTCCAACGAAGCTGATATAAGTGTAAGATTGTACACAAGGGTAGTATTTAAGATTAGCTATCACCAGCCAAATTTGAAAGTTATATCACTTTTACTTTTTGACTTATGGCCCCCTCGAAATATGGTCTGAGTGTTTTTGAGCCATTTTTGACCCCATGTAATTTTAAATTGGAGCAAGGTGCATTTTTTCTGTTCACATATTTGCAATCTGCAGCAAAAGGTTATCCAGAATGTTAGGTTTGAAGGATCTGAGGGTTGTAGTTCTTTACTTGTGGCCCTTTGAATATTGAATTTCACACTGGTACATGTTTTTGAGGTGACCCCCCTCAAATTTATAATTGCTGTAGCATGAAAACGAAAAGTGGTACAGAGCTCAAATTTTCAGGATTTCAGTTTTTATGAATATCTTTCAATACACCAAAAAAGAAAGAAGTCCATGAGGTGATGGTGTACTCGATTTGTTGAATTGGCACGGAATGACCCAACTGGTCATTGCAATGGAGGCATGCTCTAAGCTTTGCTTTTTCCAGAGAGCATGCCCCTGGAGTTTCTCAGACTTTCCTCATTTTTTCTTGATACAAGTGTATTTTGAGGATAAAAAACACCTTGCATACATGATAAAGTAGTTGTAAAGCACTAAGTCAAAATTGATGAACTATTAACTATGATGATTATAGAGGGCTTCCTTCATTTCTTATCCGACGATGTCCTTTGTCATATCAGTTCCTTTAAAAATGTACTGAACTGACAAAAATACTCCTTCAACTTAATTTCCTGTTCATATCTTATGGATTTTTGCCTTGCTTACAATATTTTCTCAACAGAGCACCAACAGCCATCAACTTCGAAACAGAACTGAGCGAACCCCAATAGAGGTAACAAGAACATTAACATTAGCCGAGGAAAGGTCTCCAGCATTTAGAGGCGCAACCAGGTGGTGCCCAATCGGACATTATCGTCCAGAAGGCACTTCAGAAATGTTCAATTGTATCTTGTGCAATGGGGTAGCCAACTGATTCTTGCTTTATCTTGATGTGGGCACCATTTTTGTAGCCGTGCTTAATGGATTACATGGTGTCTGCAAATGTTTGCCCTTGGCGTGGGAGAGGTGATCAAAGCGGTGAGATTGAGACAAAGTATC
Organism: Ophioderma brevispina; assembly: GCA_023653785.1. Lineage (NCBI taxonomy): Eukaryota > Metazoa > Echinodermata > Ophiuroidea > Amphilepidida > Ophiodermatidae > Ophioderma > Ophioderma brevispina. Next base: position 1,232 of record JAMKCH010045636.1, on the reverse strand, counting down.
TCAGCCATGTACACGAGATAATGAACATTCTTGTAGTATTATTATGTTCGGGAACTGCTTAGGCACGGCTTCCAGTGGTTACTGTCTGCATTCAGTCACGATGCATAGGAAATTTGGGATAACTTCAGTCGGAGACAAAAATTTGTCTATCAACACTCCATGAAATTACGTGCTTGTAGCGAGTGTTTGAACGTCTGATTTGCATCGCTTCGTAATGCGCCCCAGCGTTAATACATTGTATCCGATAATAAATTGTTTGCTTGCCGTCCTGTTGGAGCGCAAATAATAGCTTGATTGGTCTTAATTAAGTAGACCCCCTCTCCGGCACGGCTTGCCTTGATAACCAATACACATGGGTCACAACATTTACAATTTTTAACACACCCAGAATGTAGCTTTTGAAGTTAGTCTCAAGTAAGCTGGTTAAAAACTCCTTTAATACATTAATACAATGCACATGTGATTCAGGACATTTACAATATGAACGCACGCAGAATATATCAACCTTTTGAAGCTGGTTTAATAAAACCTTCTTTTAATACAATTTTAATTATCAATAAAACGTCAGCAATATGCGTTTTTAGAAATAACTATTTACTGTCACACATATAAGTTCCCTTTATATACTCCACACTATAATTTCATTAGGCCTACTAGTACTTATTTTTTCCATTTACGGGAATTTTTTCGAGTCTTTCCCAATATCACATAAATCACGCACAAATCATTTTGAACACACTTCTTGAACTGAGGAAACTATATTAAATTAAATAATTGAATCTTCACTGATGGAAAATAGAAAACGAATTTCATGCTGAACAAAAAACTTAGAACGAAATCCACTTTACTCTTTGAGACTTTTATAAGACAAAATAGCGAGTGTAGAGGTTTCCCAATTTATTTATCTCATATGTACGCACACGTGTGTATATCAGGCGATAGACATGGAAATCGCTTCCGCGAACTTGTCCCTAAAAGACCAGGTCAGTTGCGCCTTTCATTATATTTAAATGTATAGAGCTCAGCCCGAAAAAGGCAGTAGGGCATTGTTAGCATTTACAAACTACTGCTCTCATGGTACAGGTCATGTTAACTTTGCATCACTTTTACTGCCAGTAGCTTGTTATACTTTATTTTTTCGCCTACTTGTGCCAAATTAAGCATGGGATGTTGTCAGTTGTCAGAGGAAAATTTAGCTTTTTGTATTTTTATTTCAAAATGATTTAGTTACT
>JAMKCH010045635.1:0-11860 GCA_023653785.1 Ophioderma brevispina | reverse complement strand
TTTGTATTAATTGTTTGTCCAATAAACCTTGGATACGTTCTTGGTAGGTAATCGACAATCGACTGTGCATTTGAGAGAACTTCGTACTCCTAAAAAAAATTCTCCTCTGTAACTTTCAATCGTTGCTAATTTTACCGACATACCACAGGGGCAAACTTCACGATATGAATTATGAGGTTGAGGGTCAAAATTAAATTCAGATGAGAAGCTAAAACTAGTCAAATAGGCTGATTAGCCATAGTTTTAACAGGAATTACTAGAGCGCCCTGAGCCCCTCCACTGGATTCAACAGTGGTGAAATTAATCCACTTCTTAACTATTGGAACACATGTTTAACTATTTAATTATGATATGAAGAAGTTGTGAAAGTAAGACTAATAGAATAGATATCTGCTAAGATAGAAAATAAAAGGGGTAACCGTACCATGGCCATTTCAAAAAGTTAAACCGTTTGTTACAAAAAAAATTAAATTAATGTGAGTATAGCACATTCTGTAGATTATCATGTACTTACCCTTCCAAGTTTCCTGCCTGATATTTGAAAACAAATTTCAAAACTCAAACATCCTCTTTGACATAACTTATGTGTAACATTTTGGGGTAACAGGTGAGATAATGACACCATTGTGCTTCTTAATTTTATAATAACTATTTATAATTTTTATTGAAATATGCCTGAAATATGTATGGACTTTATTTTTGTTAAATATGTTGAAAAATTACAAAATTTATAGAAAATAATAGAAGTTGCTTGTATTTTTTTAATTACCAATATTGTTGTAATGCCAATTGTTCTTTCTGAAATAACTATAGAATGTGAGTACTTTAATAAACATAATCAAAATCAAAAAAATTTTGACCAGCTGAATTTTGAATTCTTAAAAACCCCCTTTTTGTCTGACGGACAACAGCAGACGAACTTTATTTTGCCCCCCCCCCCCCCCCCATGACAAAAGACCACTATAGCGAAAAGTGGAAACATTATTTTGGTTGGGTTTGGACTAAAAGGTATTCATTATACCAAAAAGTAATAACAAATTGGTTATGTTGGCAAAACAGCTTTGGATTGAAAATAAACATTTCCCTGAAGAATGGCCCATCATCACAATAAATTTTAATTTTGCACATTATTACATTACTACATACATCATTCAAGCATAAACTGGTGAGCCAACTCCAAATAACGGTAGTAATGCCATTAGAATGTACCCAAAAGTTGTTTTGACAAAATCATAATTTTATCAGTAACCCAATGTCGCTATTCATCGTGATTTTTTAAAATTAAAAGACAAACATTTCCTCATTTAATCCATTATCCAAAACATGGAATTTGCTTTTGTGTTTTTGTTAATTTACAAGCTTAATTGTTAAAGCGTTGTTTTTTTTATTGGGCACTATGTAGAATAACCACCAAATGAATCGGAGATGTTTAGCACAGATGTTTAGCAAATGTCTAAAATAATTGTAAAATATCTTAAAACCCGTCTCAAACGATATCATTTGGTTGCCGACCAAACCTACAAAATAAGTACACGTTTCATCTAGTAAATTAATATTTGATTGTCGTCATGTGGTTTTAAAATGCGACATGGTTTAATTTTGAGGGGGGACACACTGTAGGCTACCGGCAACCTCCGCACTTTTTTATATCATGTTAAATCTATAGTAGATTTCAAAATAGGGTGAACTCAATAAGTTTTGAGGTCGGTCCGTTCACCGTGAAAAGAATTTAATGCCACGGCGTTAGAAAGGGGTATATGGTACTCATATCAATGTACAGTAATATAGATAGTAAATAAATGATGATTCAATCATTATTCATAACAAAGTAGTTTGGGTGGTCAATTGAAAGTATCGATGAAAACAGCAATTCTACATCACGGTGTTATTTGAGGCCTACATTACTTGACAATGCAAAATATCATTCTTTAGACGGCATGGAAAAATAACCAGGGATTGAACCTTCACATCCCCAAATAACCCATGAGAATATGCAAGAACTATCATTTTATTTGAAATCTACTATAATACGCTCTAGTAGAAAAACCACCGGATAATAAAAATCACACTATAGATATTCCTTCAATAATCAGGGAGTGAGAGCTATCTTATTTCCTGCGTTAGTCTCAAGGAGGCTGGCATGGGTACGTCCCAGTGTTCTTAGTTTAGGCAAGATTATTGCAAAGTTGGAAGGGAGGGATTTTCACAAGATTATTGGATATCATATTATAAGAACTAACCTGTCAGGAATTCCCTTGGCAACTATTGGTAACACTCGTGATTGACTTTTTAACCATCAAATAGCGTCCTCAAGTAGGGATGGATCCTTAGGATTGATGTGAGTGTTCGATGTTAGATGATATTTGGTAGCTTCGAATTAGCAAACCTACGAAATGATAACCATACAATGAGTGTTTCATACACAAACCTTTAAATGCATTGATATTGTAGTTGATACTTTTAGACATTTTTTATCTTCGCTACCAGAGACATGTGAAATCACCAATAAGGAGATGACAAAAAAGAGGAGACTGCTGGGGACTGCCAATCTAGAAAAACACAATGGGCCAAATATGATACCTTGTGCAAGTTGACATGGTTAATAGGGACCCTGGTCCTCCTGCAATAGATCTGGGTTTTGCTATCTAGTAATTGTAAAATGATATAGCCCCCAAATGTTAACCTTTATTTGACACAATGTTGACGTGTTTTAAGTTCCCACCCCTCTCAGATAAGGTTAATAACTAGGGTATGAATACATGGTAGTCAGGGCTTGTGACCTCCGACATATGACCATAGTTTTTGCTTCATTCGCACATATAGGAAACTGGCCAAATGTGACCTCTTCTGTACAGGTGGCAACACACAGACATTCATACAGCCAGACATTTTCATAAGACGGATTGCGCAATCCGTCCAACAAAATGTTGATGTTTACAAAATTAGTTTGAAAAAAGGGACCGCAGATTTTTGGGTCGGTCGCAAAGGCCAACGTGTTCCTTTTTTTTTTACTTTTGTGATCGGTTGCCTAGCAACTCGTTGCAATATTACCCAACGCATTGATAATGAAACAACGCGTTTTTTAAGTGCGACTTCAGAGATTTCCTGAGGAGAGGGGCGCCATCAAATTTACAAAAAAATCGGTGTTTTTTGCATGTAAATAATGCTTGTCCAGATACTAATACACTGTGTGAAATGCTAAGCTTAAATCAACTTCCTTCATATAGAAAAATCACAACTGTGTTATAAAATCCGATCCGGAATTTTTAATATTACACAGTATCCCTATGGATGTAATACTCACATAAATGTTTACTGCATCAAAAACGAAAAATCCGATTATTCTCAATTTCGGAATTGGCATTTTAGGTTACTATCTAGTTCTAGTTGAATATTTGTCATTATTACACAAAACAAATAATATTTCAAATCTCGGATCAGACTTTAAGCACTAGTTGATAGCAAAGCGGTGCGTTTCCACTTTTTGATTTGTTGGCTTAGCAACGCGTTTGACCTTTCTCTTTTCTGAGTTGGTTGGACTAGCAACGAGTTGGTATTGATAGCTACGCCTATAATTACTGTTGAAAGCAACAGCGTTGCTTCTTTCAATTTTTCTGATTGGTTAACTAAGCAAAGCGTTGTTTTCAGAAAGCAACGCACTGCTAAGAAAGCAATCGTTGTGACTAATACGTAGGCAAGCTAAAAGGGTCCTAACGTACTGGTCACAGGTGTGGTGCTGTTTGGTGAGGAATGGCATAACCACCGTGGTGCTCAAGGTATATGACTTGGACGAGTGCTGGACATCTGTAATAATGCTCACTACAAAGTATGACGCAGAATGTTGAAAACAAAATTTGACCACAGCTTAAGCCACCAATCAGAAATGGATACGAGAGAAAGATTAGGCTAATCGAAGAGGTGGGGGGAGTTAACCGCACACCAGCCATTATAACATTCATTGCCTTCAAAGAAAGCCTGTCGGCACATCCATTCAAGGGCAGATTGATTGAAGATCCTAGAGCCTACGAAATACCAAAGTGTGACGGAATTTGTCAGAGGCATGAGAACAAACGGTGTGAAAGTTTATAACTGCGGAAGAGATAAAATTTGTTTGAAATCCTGCTGGGTGACACTTTTGCTTCCCTACCGGTTCTCGGGGAGGTAGCAGGGATAGAACCAGTGTAGTTACTGACTTAGATTTTGCTGACGACATCGCACTTTCTGTCCCTCAGATTTGACAAGCACAAGGAGACTAAGAAAGAGGAACGCAGTAGACAAAACTTCAGGGGCAGCAAACGGCAACAAATCAAATAAAAGGACGAATGATGTACTGCACTATGGAGAAGTAAAGAACATCAAGTATTTAGGAGCTGTGTGTAGAGACCATCGAAAAAAGGAACATCAAACAGGTAAAGTGAATGAAGCATGGAGGGCATGACAGATATTACAAAAAAATCTGGAGTTATGTCTTATCAAGAGTTTCAGGCTCTAAGGAATATTTGCTTTGCAACAGTTGGCGTCAGTCGTCCCTATGGGTTTACAAGCTGGATTGTGTCAACCAAGGCTTGACAATGAGCTTGATGGCTGCTCTACAGGGCATGCTTAGGACTGTCCTAAATGGTTCTTTAGGAAGAGAGGATAACAACACAGAGCTTTATGTTGATTGCCAGACTGAACGACAAGATCTGGAGGAGCGTGAGATTTGCTGCACGTAGTTGGGTAGGAGATGGGTATCAAAACTCATCCAGCCGCCCAGACCATAAATTTAATATTTGGATATCGGGATATCAGATAAGGGGGAATACTCTGGGTATTGCATACTGGTTAGTTAGTAGGGGTTGTGCCCTGCCGACAATATACCAAAGTTTTGCTTCCATCGACATATAGGAAAAATGGCCAAAATGTTCCCACTCTTTGTACAGGTGGCAACACACAGACATTCATCCATCAAACATTTGCAAAGACGGATTGCACAAACCATCAACAAAATGCCAAATTTGTTAGATGTTAAAAAATTAGATTAAAAAAGGGGAACGCATATTTGGGTCGATCGCAAAGGTCAATTCAACATCATTAAAGCACAGAAATCAATCCCAATATTTGTCACTATCCTTTCTACTCCCTTATCAGGCAAAGAAAAAAAATTGTTTGATTGCCCTTTCCCGACCGACCGAAAAAGTCGAAAAATCCGGGTCGCGTTTTTTTGTTTTTTTTAAGAATGAAATTATCAATTTTGACCGGAGGTTTATGAACGTAAATCATAACTTTTTCTAAAATTAAATGCTGTTGTAAAACGATGAAACCCTGATATATACCCAGGGCGTAAGCAGGGGGGGAGGGGGTGCGACGCACCCCCATCCCCAAAAAAAAATTAAAAAGGCGGTTTATGATATTGAAGGTCCGCTTTGTCCTGTTGAAGGACACGTTGGTACAAGTAACAATTTGCGTCCTTGCGAAAATTTGTTGTTTTAAGGGTTGTGGTGCATGGTATATGAATGACTAAGTAGCTGTTAAAGTGATTTAATTACGTATGGGTGGTTGTTATTTGAATGTTTCTCAACGATGGATGATGTTGGGTGTTGATGTTGGATGAAAATTGGTTTGTTGACGCAAAAGGTCCGCTTCAGGCAAAATCCGCACCCCCACCCCCCACCAAATTCCTGCTCCGGCCTGTATACCCCTCTCCAGGTCATAGCTTATTGCCCACCTGCAGCCCGAATCATAGAGTTTTGTTGAATCGTCTGACAGTCCAGTCGGGTTACGGGTACAAGCAATCAATCGAGCGATATCGCCTCATTTCATTGGCGATATCGCCAAATACGGCGAGGTTTTGCTTTTTTCAGATAATTCAATGAGATCACATCAAAGGCAATGATTCGTCACAACAATTTATTTTGCCAATTACTTTAAAATCTCAGCAGGTAAAAAAAATCTATAGGGAACATATAAGTTAAAAGTTGGATTTTTTAGTAAAAGAAAATCACACTTTGAGATACACACCATCGCCAGAAAATCATCCATCAGCTTCGGGGAAATTCCCCATTTGCCATCTTGAAATATGTCCCAAATGAGTGATTAGTAGATTTGATACAATTTGTGTCCAATTATAGCCTCACTTAGGATACAAAGGTTTAAAAAATAGTACCTTTTCCATAAAAACTGACTAAAATTTTGACTCGCGGGCGTATTATTGAATTGTGAAGCGGTGGCTTTTTCGCACATGCGCAATAAGGCCGAAATGGTTGTTCGCACCATGACGTAATAAAATCGTGCAGTAACAACAAATATGACGATGCACATCCAAAATAGTATTGGAAAGTATCCAGCTTTTTGTTTTTTTTGAGTTACGATTTATGCACTTTGACCTGGATTCTTTACAAATCATTACGACGGATTAAAAAGTGATATAATATGTGAACTACTATCGGAAGGTTTAACCACAATGGTGTATGATTTTTCTGGGAATACGCCGAATTCGTCCAGAGTCACTCACTGGGTGATCCCGCCTGAATTGCTAATAAGCCAAACAGTTTCAATGGACTTTTGTCGCACGTACAGTGAAAAACACACAGGGAAAATATGGCCACAATATCATAATACATCGAAAATAAGTTAAAATCAATTTATTTTACAAATAAATAAAAGCTTGTTTATGTTACAAGTATAGAATATGAAGAAAAGGGTTTGGTATATGGGGTTTACTTCATTTCGCTGAAATTATACATTCGTGAATGAACTGGTCCGGTAGAGTTTCAAAACAACAACATGGCGTGTTTACGCGTGTGGGGGTGTACGCTGTTTCCGTATACTGGCTGTCAAGGGACTTTTCAGGGACTTTTATTCTATGACCTTTCGCAGACATTAAGGTCTGTTTGTTGATTCTGCAGTGTCAAAAAAATTAAAAACAAGCAGCGACCTACCGACCCAAATTTTTTGGAGGTGAAAGGGCAATCAAACATTATTTTCTTGGCCTCATGTCTATGCCTCTACACTTTCAGCATCGATGGCTTATGAACTTCCACAATGGCGTTCAATGGCAAGCAAAAAGCTTCATAACGTACATGCAAGCTAAAAGGTCCATACGATTGGTCACCAATGCGTTGTTTTTTCTTTAGCACCGCTTGCTTTCAGAACAGCACGCCTTCCTTATGCTAAATCAATCAGAAGAGTGGAAAAGCAACGCGTTGCTTTCAGAGCAGTACTTAAACAACGGCTTTGCGTTTTTTCACTTTCCTTATTGGATGGCTTCGCACGTGTCCTTTTTTTACACTTTCTGATTGGTTGCTAAGCAACTCTTTCTTTTATTACCAACGCATTGCTAATGAAAGAAACGCGTTTTTAAGCACTGTCTTATAGCAACGCGTTGCGTTTCCACTTTTCTGATTTGTTGGCTTAGCAACGCGTTGCTTTTTCTCTTTTCTGGTTGGTTGGCTAAGCAACGCGTTGGTATTGATAGCATCGCATTAAGTACTGTCTGAAAGTAACGCGTTGCTTCTTTCAATTTTCTGATTATTAGATAAGCAATGCGTTGTTTTCTGAAAGCAACGCACTGCTAGAAGCAATGCGTTGTGACCAATACGTTAATGGCAAGCTAAATGTCATACCGTATTGTGTCACAGGCTGTGGTTCTGTGGTGAGGAATGGCATACCACCTGTGGTGCTCAAGGTATACGACTTGGACGAGGCTGGACTCTCTGTAATTGCCCACTACAAGGTAAATAACCCCGGGCCCCCCAGAATGTTTTTGAAAAAATTTGACCATAGTTAACCATAGCTTACCAATCACACTTACAACCATCAGAATGGATTCCGAGAAGGGAGAAGGATAATGAAGAGGTGGACGCTAACCCCCTACCAGCCTATATAACTTTCTTTGCCTTCAAGACGCCTTTAAGTAGCACCAATCCCGCAAGGCAGATTGATGAAGATCCTAGAAGCCTACGAAATACCAAAGATAGTTGAACGGAATTTTGTCATATGCCATGAAACAAACGGGTGAAAGTTTATCAACTGACTGAGAGCTAAATTTGTGTTGAAATCCTGGCTGGCGTGACACTTTTGCTCCTACCTGTTCAGCGGGGAGTGGTCAGGATAGAACCAGTTGTAGTTACTGACTTAGATTTTGCTTGACTGACATCGCACTTCTGTCCCTCTGATATGACAAGCACAATATAGACTAAGAAGATGAACTCAGTAGAACAAACTTCATGGGCAGCAACTGCAACAAATCATAAAAAGACGAATGATTGTACTGCACTTTGAAGAAGTAAAGAACATCAAGTTTTAGGAGCTTATGTGGAGAGCACCGAAAAGAAATCACAAGCGTAAGCTGAAGCATGGTGGGCATGCAGTATTTACCAAAAAAATCTGGAAGTTATGTCTTATCAAGAGTTTCAGGCTAAGCTTTTTGCTGCAACAGTTGGGGTCAGTCGTCCTCTATGGGTTTAAGCCTGAATTTGTCACCCAACTTGCCAAAGAGCTTGATGGCTGCTATACAGGCATGCTTGGACTGTCCCTAAATGTTCTTTAGGAAGAGCGGATAACCAACCACAGAGCTGTATGTTGAATTGCCAAGACTGAACGGCTGACATTACCACGCCATGACCCGCAGGTGTCCTCATGTCGGCAGTGGTTACGAATCGAGAACAGAACGCTTCGTTTTCCTCTGTTACACACGATATCACATTTTCCCCCACCTGTGTCGGCAATTGGCCAAGATTTAGGACCGCTCCTGACCTTAACAAGAAATCCATCCCCAACAGACCTCTCTCGACTTCTGCAACCACAACCGGCAAGGTAATACAGAAACAACACCCTGCGATATCCACAACAGCCAATCCACACACCTTCACTTGACCCCCATCAGCTTGAATCAATTGTACTTTAGTAGTTTCTAATTCTGGTCGCCTATCCGGCGGAATGAGAAGATATTGCTCCCGCGTTAGGATAGTGTTAGAAGCTCCTGTGTCTAATATAAGCGAAATCTCCTCACCTTGTATTGTCCCACGGGCACATGCAGTCTTGTAACTGACGTATTGCAAACAGTCCCCCTCCCGACCCTATACTCATGTTATGTAACTTAATATCAAATCTGGCTGTCCTCCTCTACTTTTGACTCTGGTCCCCGGTGCGGTCGGCCTTCCCATGGGCACTTGGGTTGGCCCGCTTCCGTTTCCCGAATCAACACAATTCCCGGGCAAAGTGGCCTTCCTGATGACAGTTCAGACACACTACATCCTGATGTCTGCCTTCTCTCGCTAAGGACCTGTCTCCATACAACGATATCCCCACATCGCTTCACCTGGCAGTCTCGCCACATGTGGCCAGTTTGTTTGCACCTCTGGTCGACAAGTCCGATCCTGAATTTGCGCTCGTTTCACTTGGGGGACCTGGCGATGGGCTCGTCCGCTGCCTTGGGACCTCCGAGGTGGTGTTTCGGTTCCTGGGTCCACGCGGTCCTGCACTGCCGTTTTCTGCTTCTCTATCTGTGCTAAACTTGCATTCACCCGAGCTTCTAGCTCGTTCACCTTTCCTTTCGGAATCAAATTACTCCACGTGTGCTAACCTGCTATTCACTCGAGTCTCTAACTCGTCCAACCTTCTTCTTCAGGAGCTCCGTCACTCGACGCTTGCCATATACGAACGTATTTTGCCCCCCCTCTCTCCGACCGATAGAATGAATCAACGGCCTGGGCTTCTAAAATGGCTTCTTTCAAGTGTTTCCGTCTTGCACGAAAGACCCTCCTTCCCGAAGATCCGCATCGGTCATTGCTGTTTGTATCTCTTTGGCGATCTGTCTCTTTCCTTCTTTCAGGCTTGGGGTAAGCTAACGCGGTCAACTTCTTGATATCCACTGTCCAGGGCTGTACAACTCCGCTTCTGTTCTCGACATGATAGTTCCCGAAATAATTCTCATGGCATTCCCTCGGAGCGCAAAAACTCTTTCCCCATCACTCTGACTAGCTCCGCATACGTAACCTCATTTGGACGAACATCATTCGCACTGACGCGGATAGGCATCCCCTTGTACAACACATAAACACTGAAAGGTCGCCTCCTCGTCCGTCCATTCATTGTAACCTCTACACTTCAAAATGCATGAGAAAGTCCTTCCATAGCCCTTGCCATCAAACTCAATGCCTCTTTCTCTTTCTGGTTCGACGTACCATCTGTTCAAACTCTCCGCATTTCCTCACCCGCCTTTCTCTCGCATAGGTGGTGGTTGAGTAAATCCAGGGTCATCAGTCACATGATTCTGACCCGCAACTCAAACGCATATCTGCATATCTTGCCTGCTTTCGTCTGAATTAGGGGGAGAAGAATCGTACACCAACAATCACGATTATCTGGCTGGTGGTTACGCTCCCATCCCCATCTCCCATCTCCATCTGAGATGATCTTGAAACCAGATCTCGACTACTGTCCCCGTGGTCCATATTCTCCATATGGGAGTATAACCCACTACGTTTCGCTCAGAGCGACACTCCTCAGGATACCGATGTTCGGACTGTCTTTCTAAATCTCATGCACAAAGCTCCAGAAGCTCTTGTAGCCTCTGTAACTGCCCCTCTTTTTCTCTGACCTGTCCGTTCCCTTTCCCGCCAGTTTCTGCATCGCCCTTCACCATTTGCTGTTTTTTTCCTGCCTTTTCCGCTCCGCACTCCCTTCCAGTGTCCTATATCCTCTTTCTCTGATGTTCATCTTCTCCCCCCTCTGTTCGTGTTGCCTCAACCACAATTCCATCCTCCCTATTTTACTTCCACTCCCCCTACCTCCTCCTCCGCTCCTCATTCGCTCAGCTTCCTTACGCTCTCTCCGCTGCTGCAAGAACCTTCGCCAGTCCCTCTTTTCTATTTCATAATTTTATCACCTCTTTCCAGGCTCTGACGCCTTCGTTTCAGTTCCGAAACTTCCCAATCAGGAAGAGCCATGCTATCCTCTCTCCGCTCGCAATGTCTGTTTTTTGGGCCTAACTACCAGCAGTTCACTCTTCTGGGAGCCATCTTGGCTAACCTCCCCTTTCACTTCTTCCCTCTTTCCTCTCTTGCTTTTTCATACACTTCACTACGTACATCCCCTCGGGACAAACAAAATTCCCTGCCTTCGGAACCACTCACACATCTTTCCTCCGAATCATAGCTCTGTGGACTAGTCATCTCCACAAATTCTGCCCCTGCAGTCAACAACGATCGTTCGTATTAACGACGTCTCGCACCAATTTTATATTTCTCTGCCCACCACATCTGCGCTTCGACCTCTTGGTTTAGACAACTCCCCACTTTAAATCCTTGTTCATCCCTGTTCATGCGTAATATCTCCCTCTGCTCTCTTCACATCATGACTGTTCATCACAACCATCATCTCCGCTACGTCAGGGCGGCCCCCTCTATATCAACTGGGTCTTTCGTAAACCTCATATCCTCTCCTCCGACTCATTCCGCCGTACACATCCTTCCGCCATCTCCAAACCTCTATCCTATACCCTTGCCAGCCTCTCTATAAAATTGAGATCCCACTTCTGACACTAAACAATTGAGCGGGCTCCCCTTTCTATTTAATTATAATTTTGGGTGCCGCCACCTCCTATATGGATCTCATTATAGCACGGGTACGTTGCGGAGGGCAGAACTCCGCGTTCTCCACGGATACGGAAGCACTGTATGACACAACTTTTAAACTTCAGACTATACTTTATTATCATCTAGCACTACAACGCATTATTCCTTACAAACTATCTGTGCGTTTACCTGTTGGGTTGTGAAGAGATCATCTACAATTATCTGCGACATGTACCTTTGGTGTTTTGTTGAAAAAAAGAAGAAACCTTTGGCAGTACATGTTCATTTACATATCTTTCACT
>JAMKCH010045634.1:0-11357 GCA_023653785.1 Ophioderma brevispina | reverse complement strand
CTAACGTTTCCTTAGAATTGCGGTTATTCCGTCAAAGGATAGAATATTAATTTATGACAAATGAAGGGTAATCCACTAGAATAACAGGAAGGATATGAATATTAATAAATTTAATAACTATAAGATGCCTCATTATAAAGCTAATGAAATTATTCAACTGTCTCCTAATATACCATTTGTAGATTTATATATATAACCTAATCGCAACGTTGGAGACATGATCTTGTTATGTCTAATGAATACATTAGGGAGGACATTTTACTGTCTCGCTAACGTTTACTTTAGAATTGAGGTTTATTCCGTCTGAAAAAAGATATGAAATTAATTTATGCAAATGAAGGGTTATCCAAAGCTAGGATAACAAAGGATATGAATATTAATTAATTTAAATAACTAAAGAGCTCTTATAGCTTAATTGATTATTCAACTGTCTCCCTTAATTACCATTGTAGATATAACTATATATATATATATTATTAATATATATATATAATATGGTATATATATAGAGTAGATGCGGATGAGATATATAGATATATTGATATATTAGGAGATATGAGAGATGAGTATCATAGAGATATATGAGAGATAGTGCGGTATTATATATATATTATATTAATATAGAGAGAGATAAGATATAGTAAGGGATGGGTATAGATATATAAGGAGCTTGTAAGATATGAATATATATATAAAAAAATTAAAAAAATTAAAAAAATTAAAAAAATTAAAAAAATTAAAAAAATTAATATATATATATATATTATATACTATATATATATAATATAGATATATTAGAGGTGGTCGAGAGGGGGGAGAAAACGTAATTGTAGAGGGGGAAATGTTGAGGGAAATAGAAAGATTTAGAGGGGAAGTCCGCGGAAAGATGGTCAATGAAAGAGAGAGAAATGGGAGGGGGGGTAAGAACTAAATATAAGCCCTGGGGGGAAAGAGATGAGGATTGAGGAAAGTGAAGACGAGGGAAAAATAAGAACAAAGGGAATAGTAGTAAACTAAACAAACGGGCAAAAAGCAGAGAAGGAAATAAAAAGGCGGAAGACTCGAACGAGCGACAGCTGGGGGAAATGTGAATTTGTAAAGGATCTTTGGGTGACTGATGAGCGTAACTTCTGGAGGGGGGTAAAGCATTGAGGGATCTCGAGAGGGGGAAGATGGTCATAGAGAAGATGAGATTACAGTCCCGATATAAATAAATGTTATCAGATCAAATTATTCTGAATCTATAGGAAGAGAGAGAGAGAGATCAATTTGCAATAACCCACACTATCTTCATAGACTCGCAAAGAAGTATCATTTATGTTCCACATATTTCACGACATATTTTAAGGTCACAACAATATTTATGATTTATACAACAATGAATAACTATAAAATGGGTGTCACAATTTTATAGCACGTCAGCTTCATATAAAAAATGAGTAATCGATGTCACTATTTAAATCTGACATGTGAAATTTTAACTGATACTACATCAGAAAGTCAACCGCAAATCCCGCCTCCGGCCGGCGGCGGCCTGTCGGTAGTTCCGTGATTTTTTGTTAACTTTGAGTCCGTCACAAAACTCGCCCAAATATGTCATTGATGGCCCGCGCCGTTCAAAATACTTAATACTCCAGTTGATGGTGTAACTAGTTAGAACAAAAAAACCCCCCTTTTTAAAAAATTTTGCTTTTTAAAGCATTTAAGCATTTGAAACTGAGTAAATGTGGTTACGTTAGAGATCATCACACATTCTGGTGCGTCTGTGCAAGTAGTGGCCGTCCCCTCGTGGTCATGGTCAGGCGCGCGTGAGATATTGCTTAGCAGGCAATAATTATCGTGGTATCAAGGGACCGCTAAATGGACCACCCATGGTTAGCGCCTGACATGCGACGCGACGATCGTTGCTGCATTGTTATTGGAAAAGACTTCAGATCGTTTAGTTGAAAATAACATCTTTAGGTAGATATTTTATTGTTTTTAATAAAATGATTATGAGTTTTCAACTATTTTCACATCATTAAAGTACATATACTGACTTAATGAGTGAAACAGGAAACGGATTACTTTGGCGTTAGTGGTACGTGTATATGCTGACTTGGAGCGTGCCCGACGTTGGCAAAATTATGCCACTGATCACAATACATACGACACTGATCCCACAATCACCCTTTCTTTTACGCACACTATTTTAAACATGGAAGTTATGGTTTGATCATTGTGAATTTCTTGATCATTAAAATGACATTTTTTCGGGAATAGCATTATATTTTGACTTCATCATTCAAGAACATTCTAACCAGGTTTAATAATTTTCTTTATGATGACCGCCTTGTCCCTGCTTTTCATAATATCAAGCCTTGAGGATTTTAATAGGTGGCTACCATAGGTCTACATTGGGCTGCGGGCAATATGGGATCCCGGCGTAAAAGCTAGTACAGTTCCAAAGCAATATAATGCATGCAGACGTTTGGTCACACCATATGCCGCCCCATTGAGCAGTACTACATGGACTTAATGTTAACTGGCACATTTGTGGGGTCCTGTAATATTCAAGGCATACTTACTCACTTTTGAAGGAAAGAACCCGGCAAATTTTCATCCGCTTTCTATCCAGATTCTAGCGCAGCTGCGGCCATTGTTTACATCGAAATCCCGAGGTTCCTTCTAGAAACACGTTCCAAACTATGGCCACTGACCTGCGGAGAGGTCAGGTCATATGGCGTATCTGCTGTGACAGAGGCCGCCGATCTCCGTGTTCAATTTTCACGTTCGTTCACACGCCGTTTGGAGCGTAAGGTGATTGTCGAATTATTGCGAACCTACACAGCAGGTACATCATGATGAAACGGTCCCCAATCAACTCGATGTGCTAAGACCATGACTCACATGTTTATGCAGTCTAGCTCAGACTGTAAATCATTCTTACCCGATACGGCAGTGAATTTTATCAGTAAAAAGATTTTCATTAATTAGTCTAACGTTAAGACTTCAAAGAATTTAGAATACAATGTGGTACTCCTAATTGTTTCGAAATTTCTGTTTTGAAAAAAAAAAAATGTATTTCAAAATGGCGGCGCCTGGGTAGCGCCACTCACTGTGCCAACGTGCCCGGATGTAACAACAATACGCTTTTGGCATATGCTGCAACATTCAAAGCCAAATTTTTGACAGCAAAATCCTGGATGGTAGTAAACGAAAGCAGCAGCGACCATTAAAACATTTATCAACGGAGCCTGCGCCGGTGGTCGGTACCTTTGGGTAAGTATTTTCATGCATTTTCGGCATGTTACCCTAACAATTCCCACATAGTTAATTATACTAATCACTATTCATAAATTTCTATTGTGGCTTCACTACTGTCCGCTGGAGACGTTTAGGAACTGTAGTACGTTCTAAAAAGGAATTTTTAAGAGCAATAAGTTTGGTCACATGTTCCCGTTAAGAAAATGGCTTCGTTAAAGGGTACTTGATCGACGACTACTCAGTTCCCTTCATTTCAGTTTTGTCGGGTGGTATTATATAGTTACGATGTTAAACAAATACAAACTTTCAAATGTCTGGGGACTTCCCTTTGTTTATGGTAATATAACATACAGTCTTCCGCTATTCCAGATCATGCGATACTAACTCAATTAAGCGATCATCGTTTATTGTAAATGTGATCGATCGATCTGCACATACTACCGAGGTTGATTCCTGACATCTATACCGGCATCTATATTGCAACATTACTAGTATGGTCCTAATATACAGTCAAACACTGTACACGTTTAACAAGAAAAGACCAAAAACAAACAAAACTGCTAACCATATTTGTCGAATTTATAATTCACATAGGCTATGTGTAAATTGTATGTGTAATGTATGTGCAAATGTATTTGATGTAATAAAACATATGTGTAAAATATATTGTATAAATATGTTTATATGTAGCCTTTTTTTATTTTGTGTCTATGTACAGATGATATTTTTTATTTGTCAAATATTGACTTCCTGTTTGTCTTTTCATGTAACAGTCACTCTTTACAGTCGCCTAGGTAGGCTATGTTTCTTTTAGAATGCTGGGCAAGTTGCAATTGCCATTACAAGGTATGGATATTATATCGGTCGATCCCATCACGGACGTCCAATCCCCTGATTATTGCTCAATTGGTTAGGCTAGAAGACCGTATGTTAATTATAATAACAAAGACGTCCCAAGACTTTGAACGTTTTGTAACCAAATACGAAGTTTTTGTTTCTGAGAACATCGCATTTGAAAAATCGTGATTCTATAGTGGTCCGTACACATCCCCACATACTATTCAAACAAATCCGATTAGAAACAAAATTTACAACTGGAAATTATTTTACGCTAATTGTTAATTCTGTTCATGACTAGTTTTTCGCTACGGATGTTGAATTTTCCCTATACTAAAGCGTTCTTCAGCATCCGTCATTATGGAAAATAACGATCAGGTTTTCTGAACATCCGTCAACCAACGTCCGTCATCGCGAAGCTCAATCTGCTAAATTTTGTTTTATTAACATAATGTCGGATGTTCAGTGGATTGCCGCGATTCACTCTTTGAACTGTAAATATAATATAAATTTTACTAATATCATAATTATAAAATAATTACAGATATTTTGGCTTGTGTCAATTGATTAGGCTCTGCACACTGCTTGATTTTTTAGTTGTCTTGTTGCGGCCGGGTCGGATTTGGCTGCCCGGGTCAATATTTCATTATGTTGGTAATAATTTCATTATTTGTAAATAAAATAGAATTTCGACCGCATTTCCCTCTTTCAAAAGTCCTTGTTTTTGTCCAAATATCGCTTTCAACATTATTTTCACAAAGTTTTTATCAACCAATTTTTGTTATTATTTAGTGCATCAAAAACCCTTACACTAGCCCATGAAAAAAAGTAACATTGCAATCTATCTGCGTATATGACCTAATTTTTTAGCTCGCATACGTAGTAATGCAGAGCTATTCTTAGGCAATGTGTTGACCTATCTATCTATCTATCTGTCTGTCCGTCTGGTCCGTCTGTCTGTCGTCCGTGTTCGGTCTGTCGTCTGTCTGTCGTCCTGTCTGTCTGTCTGTCTGTCCTGTCTGTGTCTGTCTGTCCCCTGTCTATCTATCTCTCTATCTATCCTATCTATCTATCTATCCTATCTATCTTTCCTGGCCTATCGTTCTATCTTTTAACACTTGCCATAATGCGTCTTGTTGCCAAGACTCGTGGCCGAGTGCGCGAAAATCGTCCCATAAATAAAATTGACCAAGGCCCAGTGGGTGTTCACAGATTGGGTCAAAATGTTCACTGGCCGATTAAAGGGCATTTCTTGTAAATCTATAAATACCTTCTTGTGCCACAAATAATTGCTATAATCACTAAGTTGGTAAGAAAAAACCGCTGACCCAAGGTCCATATGGGGTGTTCACAGATTTTGGGTCAAAAGTTCATGTGGGCCGATTAAAGGGGCAATCGTTGAAAATCTATAAATTCCTTTTGTGGCCACAAATAATTGCTATAATCACTAGACTTGGTAGCGAAAATCGGTGAGAATAATCCCTGACCCAAGACCCATGTGGGGTGGTTCACAGATTTGGGTCAAATGTCATGTGGGCCGATTAAAGGTGCGTTCTTTGAAAATCTATAAAGTCCTTCTGTGCCAGAATTCAATTGCTATAATCACTAGAGGTTGGTCAGAAGAACCGCTTACCCACCACCGGTCCATATGGGGTGTTCCACAGATTTGGGTCAAGGTCACACTGTGTGCCAAATTACAGGGGCAATCTTTGAAAATCTAATAAATTCCTCTTGTGCCACAAATAAATTGTCTATAATCACCGACTTGGTGAAGAACCACTGACCCAATGTCGCATATGGGGTGTTTCACAGATTTTGGGTGAAAGGTCATGTGGCCAATTAAAGGGGCAATCTTTGAAAATCTATAAAATTCCTCTTGTGCCACAAATCATTTCTCATAATCACTAACCTTGGTTAGAAGAACCACTGACCCAAGTTCCATATGGGGTTTTCACAGATTAGGGTCAAAGGTCACATGGGCCGATTAAAGTGGCATTCTTTGAAAATCAAATTCTTCTTGTGCCACAAATCAATTGCTATAATCACTAGACTTGGTCCCCCCCCCCCAAGAAGAACTTGCATGACCCAAGGTCCATGTGGGTGTTTCGCAGATTTGGGTCAAGGTCATGTGGGCCGATTAAGGGACATTGTTTGAAAATCTATAAATTCCTTCTTGTGCCACAATCAAGGTTTTATAATCACTAGACTTGGTTGAAAACTGCTCACCCAAGATCCATATGGGATGTTCCCAATGGTGGATCCAAAGATCATGTAGACTGACTAAAGTGGCATTCTTTGAAATATAATACATTCAGTCTTGGGCAACAAATCAATTGCTAAAAAAAAAAAAAAAAAAAAAAAAAAAAAAAATAGATAACTAGACTTAGTAAGGAGAACTGCTGTCAACAACTTGCCTAAAGCGTCATGTTTGCCAACGCTGGCCTGATTGCGCGAAAATCGGTCAGAATAACCACTGATCGAAGGCCCTGTGGGTGGTCACAGATTTGGTCATAGGTCAAGTGGCCGATTAAAGGGTCATTCTTTGAAAATCTATAAATTCCTCTTGTGCACAATCAATTGCTATAATCACTAGACTTGTCAGAAAACCTCTGACCCAAGGCCTATAGGGGGTTTTCATAGATTTGGGTCAAAGGTCCGCATGGTCCGATTAAAAGGGCATTGTAAAAAATCTATAAATGCTCTTGTGCCTCAAATCAGTTCTTAAATACCGAACATGCTCAGAAGAAACGTTGATCCAACGCCCATATGGGGGGGTTTTTGCTCATAGATTTAAGTTTCAAGGTCATGTAGACTGATTAAAGGGGCATCTTTGGAAATTAATAAAATTCCTTTGCCACAACAATTTGTTATAATCAATATATTTGGTTGGAATATCAATGGTAAACGGAGTTCTACTCTAATGTCCTCTTACTTATGCTCATGTGGGGACTTCTCAAGATTAATATCTGCACAATAGAAAATGTTGTTCCCCCAGAGTGGTGTGCCCGTAATAATTAACCTGCTGAGCTACAGCCACCATTGGTGCTCCCTGTTTTTAGTGCAATGGCCCTTCACATGCACTCCAAAAGGGAAATGTAGAGTGGGGTAGAGTAGAGTTCTGAACCTTTTAATGGTCATGAGTGTAATTATTTTCTCAATATGTCCCATTGTGGGCTGTGTATCGATGTATTGAGCCACCCCATATGCATTGCAATTGCTTATTTGGTACCTAGCAAAACATATTAGTACGTCTCAGGATACGAATGTTCCTTACGGAACCACAAGCCATTTCATGATCATGCCTAAAAATTACAAAAGTACTTTAAAAAAAAAAAAATAAATCAGTTTTTTTTATATGTGTTAAGAATAATTTTCTGTGTTCACAACCTATTGCGGTGAAATTTTCCCACAACTGGTGCATTGTTGAGATGGAGCTCAATACATATCCTCTGAGCCATGTGGCTGTAGTAGGGGATTGTATTATAATGCAGTGTAAAAATACAGATTTGAACTTTTTAAAAACTTGACATGCGGTAACCGTGACTGGAATTCAGACCCGGGTAATTAAAGGTCGGGCGGGTACCTGAATGCCCGACGAAAGTCCAGCCCTAGTAACCGTATTTGATGCACGTAAGTATTCTCAATTTGTTAATGTCAAGGAAGCTACCAACTCATTTACGAATTGCACATTTGTATAAATCTACCTGTATAGATAGTGTCTGAGGTCAAAACAAATTGAGTATTTGTGTTTTGTAGTTGTCAAATCGTGAATGTGCATGCCATGGTGCAGAATTCGTTGACCTCATGACCTTATCATTTTGAAGCCTGTATTTTTTTTTTGGTTACTAACCTACCAGTGACTGGTAGTGGAGCGATAATACAGGTTGTTTAAAAAAGCTGAACCAACCAAGAGCAATGGTACTCAATTTTAAAGTTTTCTTTTTTTTGCAAATCTTTAACTTGGTTCTGAAGTGACATTCATGACTGACTGCTCGTGACAATGGCAAATCATCAATCTTTCAAGCAAAGTAAATTCCTGGTCATTGGTGTGGTCAGTGGCGTAGCCAGAGGGGGGGGCAAGAGGGGGCAGCTGCCCCCCCCCGTGGGGAATCTTGCCCCCCCCTTGCTCCCCTGAAAAATTAGTGGAAATGTGGAAATCATGATTTTTTTTGGTAACATAAATATTCATCAATTGTAAGCTGATGTGTTGCCTCTGTTCTGCACAATTTTTCAGATAGATGGTTTTGATTACATTTAAGTCTGGATAAAAGTACGGTAACTCACAAAATCTAAATAATTTAGCTTTAGATGACCATTTTATTTAAATAGTGTACACAGTCCAAAAAATGGAATGAAACATATTTACCATGTATAGAGGAAGTAGTGCTTTTTTGATATTTGAACCACTCAAACACTAGTTGGTTATGTCCAATTGAAATCGATAAGGAATTGACACAAAATAAGGAATAATGAATTCGCGTCGTCGCAAATTTTAAAATCTCCAACAAGGAACTACAAATCAAGTGTTGCAGGGCTTATAAATTTCAGATGAGACTATTTACTAACAAATGTATTGAAAAAAGCCATTGGTGGAACGCAAGTATATACTTCTTGAAAGAGGGTTCAAAATTCGTCACTATGTAATACACCAAAAGTCTCGTCTGGTCTATGGAGTGCGTGGAAGTTTTCTTTAATCAATTTTTGATTGATCTCAAGATATTTTCTTGAGTACAGCGCAGGATATAATTTTTGATGATATATGTTAAAAAAAGAATCATGTCAGTGAGTAATTTTGCTGCCAAAGCATGGATTTGTTGACTTCATCATTCACTCCAAGGTAATCTTTTCACGCCGGGAGTAACTTGGAAGAGCGTAAGTGACCATTGTTTGATGTGACAACATATTAGGAAATATGATCTTTAGACCTATTTAGTAACTCTTGAGCTACACATGGGACCCACCTTAAGATGAATAGGCGGATGAACAGTTTATCTTTTGAAGTAACAGTTGAACCATCTCCTTTTTTCTCATCTTCTCTGACTAGGGGTGGCGGGGGTTTCTCGTTGTTTCTTTTCTTTTTTGTTGTTGATAATTTGGGCTGTTTTTAATCCAAACATACACATTTGGGCTGTTTGTGATCCAAACATTTCTAAATATTGATTTTTATCTTATTCTTTTTTAACATTTTCTACATGTATTTTATTTTTGATCATTTGTTAAAGGTGCTTGTTCCGATTTATATGTATTGTGTTCTCTACTTGATATGAGAGCCTGGCACTTGCACATACACCCCATCAAGTACCGTGGGAAACAGGCGTGCAGTTTTGATGGTAGATGCAATAATGCATGTTGCATAGCCCTATTCAATACTGTGTTAATATTGATGGTTAACCACTAAAACGGCATGTTTTTTTTATATCTTGGGAATGAAATGAATTTGAGGGCTCAAATTTCAGGACGACAATGAGAAAAATATGGCCTTTCATCTGATATCAAAATCGATACTACTTCCGGGTAAATCAGGGGGGTTCCCAAAGACGATCGGAACACGCATCTTTAAATTTATATTTGACAATTTATCTCTTGTTTTTAGTATATTTGATTTTTAAATCCTATTTTATCTTGGTTTATGTTTTAACCTTTATTTCATCATGTCATTTATGGTCCTGTGTCATAAACTTGGGTACCTTTGTGTTACATACCACCAAGTGTTGAAAATCGGAGGTTATGTGCTCTTAAGTGATCTACTGCTTTTTCTATGAGTCTGACAATAGTAAAAGTATACATTTTCTGAAAGCTTATAATATAAGGAAGATATCTATTGAAGTTTCAAGTTGATATACAGGGTTGTCCAAAATATATACAGGGTGGAACAAAAAAATACATGCTTTAAAACCTGTTAATGAAATTTAGCCATTTCTTCTTTACTAAATGCATTTTGACAAAAAGAGCAATATATTTGAATAGTGTGAAGATGTAGCTTTAACATGATGTACAGTTTGTTTAGGTTTTACGGAGCATTAAAATATACAGGGTGTACCAAAAACCTGTTTGAGATAAATTGAAAAACAGAATTATTCACAGATTTTTGGTCAATATTAGACCCTCCCTCGGATCGGGTCCACGGTGATGAACACACTACGACTGAAAATTTTTTACGCTAGACTATCAACCCCTATCCGGGACCCTCCGAATATGTGGGAAAACGTATCCAATCGCCACGAGAGGGGGAAGTACTCCGCAACAAACATTAGTCAAAAACACATGGTTATGGTATACTCGCACTGTCCTCGACGTGCCGTATGTGCGTAAGTGACACTTAGCCAGACCAATCAGTGCGACCGCTTATTTTTTTTACGCAGGATTTAAAAAGGGCCCGGGAACTGAGCGCTGTTGACAACCACCTGGGGGTTGTCGCACGTGCACATTGTTGTTTGGAGGCTCAGGCAGGTGTCAGCCTCTCAAGTCACGATTTCCGGTTTGTGTTTTATTGACTTTATGATGATGCATTTTTATGCAACTCTATCAAATATAAGTAGTGTTATGTATTATTATGATCAATCAAATATCCGGAATTTATTGCTCATTATCATACGGAAAAAAAATTAATTTTTATTTGTGGTTGTCACTATTGAATAAAGATCTCCATTTAATTTTATTTGTATTTCAATAACATGCGCCTCATGCATCTTAAATGAAGCTTGATGAAGACAATATTATCATTGTCGTATCGCACATCCTTAGATATCTATACTCCTAAATCAGATCTGTCTGTCTGTCTGTCGGCTATGCATTTCGTTAGACTTTGACATAGGGCTGATAAGGGGAGGGAGGCACGCACTATGAAATGGATTGGGTGTTAGGTTCGTGATTCCAGCCCAGGGCATTCGGTGACAGAAAAAATAGGGGCCTTTGGGGAGATATAGCCAAAAATAGCCAAAAATAAGGTTTTCCGAGTGAAAATGAGAACATTTTCCCAAAATGGGTCTCTGGGGGTGATTTTTGCAAAATTTTCTAAAAAATGAGGTCTTTTCGTGACAGTAGTAAAATTTCACAAAATAATGGGGACTTTGGGTGAAATTAAAAAAATTGGTGTGTTTGGGTGACAAACGATACTGAAAAGGGGGGGGTCTAAACAGCATTGATACGCGTCGCTTCCAAGAGCGGAGTGCCGGGGGGGGGGGAGGGGTTTAATATTTAGCATGAAGGTAGGGGCAGGATTTTTGGGTAAGGGAATGGGGCGGGTTGTGGGGATTGGGAAGAGGAGGGAACGT
>JAMKCH010045633.1:0-19916 GCA_023653785.1 Ophioderma brevispina | reverse complement strand
CTGTTTTGATTTCACACGTTACAGGTTTGCCCTAAGACCATATAACCTAAAAGATATTCATTATATTACATACCGATAGCCAAAAATATTTTGGCTGAAGGCAGATCAATAGCAACCCTGGATAATGAATCCAGTACTCTACCATCTCGTATTCAGCCCGAGGATGTGGGTGATCCCTATTCTCCCCAATAGCTTTGCTGACGGGGTGCACTCATAATTCATATTACCGTTTTGCCCCCCCCCATTTAGCCGAAGATCATGAACCCATTTTTTTGTTTTGACTTCGGGAAGCAGCACAGAAGGGATCTGGAAAGATATGGCTTTTTAGTACATACTCTAACAGAATACATATTCTTTGCTATGCTTTTTATCTGTATAATGTTTCCTAGCCGTTTCCCGCTCATAATTAACTCTGTTAACATAAGAGATTATATACATATTAGTTTGTTCTACTATCCTTTTCATCATTTATCTACAGTTTAATCCATATTTTTCTCAAAGCATCATTAATCTAACCACTACAACCTTTTTGAAGACTCACATAGAATTCTTTGGGGAAATGATATTTGTCATTTTCAAAAAAATTATAGGTATTTTAAAGGTGCAAACCAGAGATTTTTGGGCCCCAAATACAATTTGCATAATAGCAATTTTCATATAGATTAATAACTCACAGATTTGTTAGAGACAAAGAGAACAGATTTTGTTTGCTTATATTTCATTAAAACATAGGCTGATTTCCAATAGTTTGCTCTAGACAAATTAGAAATTTCACCATTTTTGTCTCAAGAAATATTTCTCAGCCTTAATTCCTTTCAGATGGGGATATTTTTGATGGAAAGCCTTACCTCAAGGAAAAATTCACACTTTTCTATTTTTTAAAAGGGACACCTGATTATTGAAATCTCTTGTTGCAAAACCTTAAGACGAAGCTGGCAACAATGAGAAAAACCTATTGCAAACTTAACCACCTCACAAGATATTGAAGGTTGTATGAGACAAACGTTCATTTAATATGTTCTGTCAGTTCAGGCAAGTCAAGTTAAGAGGTCATGTTTCGTGAGATGGGCACTATTTCATCATCATCATGGCACGGGTCATCAATTTGGCGTTTCCAGCTCCGCCATTTAAAATTACAATCAGGGATCCCCTATTCTAATTACAAAATCGTTTCTTTTTTTATACCATACGCAGTTTTGAGCACTTCCACTCACATGTTATAGTTTACTCTAGACACTACCAATCACAACTGTGCAAAAATTCCTCTCAAATCTTGTAATTAGGTTGGGTGCCCGCTTCAAAAATTTGCTGTTATTGCTTTAAGGTGATTTTTTTTTTAGGACAATAGTCACGAGAACTGACCAATTTGCCGTCTGATATGGCAGCAGCCATTTTTGATAGCGTGACCTTTATGATCCTCCCGACCTAAATATATTTTTTTTATTCATAGTATTGTGAATCTTACTATGAAATATTCTGTGAAATCTTCGATGAAATATGGGGGATTTTTAACTCTTTTTAAGGGGGCAATTTGCAATCCCCAGCTTCATCCTCCCCGATTTTAGCCACCTCAAGAAGATTGAGATTTTTATATCATCTGAACCGTTGACCCCAAGGATAGTATGTGTGCCTAATCTTATGTGCAATTCTCATCTGCTCTGAAGAAATTAATAATTTTGTATTTTTTTGTCCGGAAACAGACAGAAAATACAACACAGTGGCCTATGGGACACGAGAATTGTTACATAGGGAGTAGAACCATTTCCTGAAATTTTCAAAATTTGAACCGACGGGAAGGCCAAATTTTTTTAAGCGGCGCAGTCTGGTGAAGCCTCCGGGGACCGCATTTCTTACGTGACAAGACCCCTTCTCTAAAATAAATTGGTACTTAAACTTGGGTTTTTGATGCAGTTTTACCATTATCACTAACACTTTGATCTCAGAAATTGACAAAAAAAAATAACTGTTTTTTTTTACATTTCCGGATTTTTTAAAATTTATGGCCAAAAATCTGGAAAATCTAGAAATTTCCCGAAAATTTCCATCTTTGGGCAGCCGCATACAACTAATTGCTCATATCATCCAAAACGCAAGATCATAATCAACTGAAAATTTGGGAATACTTTTCTTGAAGATATTTAATGAATCATAAACAAAAATAAATTGCTGATAAAGAAAATGCACCTTTAAGCATTTGGAGTACTGGTCTTTAAGAAATTTCACGATGGAAACCAGGAAAGTGAAAAGTGGGAAATTAATGCTGCCTCCTTAGGTGACCCGTGTCCTACTCATGACCTTGTTCAAAATGGTTCTTTTAGTTTCAGAAGACAAATTCACTATAAAACTTTTTTTGTCCTGAATTTATGAAACTGAATAATATCTATTTGTAAATTTTTTATATGGCATATGGAAAAATCTTGAAAAAACTGTAGAACATGTCTTAGTGAAGTAAAATCCTTTGAGATTGTTGAAACTAGCCCTGACAGTTCTTCTGTCAAATCTTTGCACTTTAGCTGTGTTCCTACTCTTAACTGATGTTTTTACAACTTTATGACATGGTTCAGATTCGACCTAGGTTTTTACTGCAAAAGTTAAAAATGTTAAGTGCTTTACCGTGACACACAACATGGTTTTCTCAGGTTTAAAATTTTGTGTAGAAATCAAAATCTGAAGTAAAACATGCAAATGTTTGATGCGTTCTGAGATATTCGGATTTTGGGGTATTGCGCATGCCAAGGTCCCATAGAACCTATGGTATTTTGCTGATAATTGCTTCTTGCTTTGATAAAAAAAAATTTCTCAATATTTGTGCAGTTTGCAAAATTTTAAAATGACCTATTCTTGTGGAGAATTGTCCTTGGGCATAATCGATTAACTTTTCAACCTGATGTCACCCTTTCGTATTTTTTTCACGGGTTCTCGAAGTGCCATTTTTTAGCTTGAAATTTTGGATCCCATCGCAAATTGTAAAAAAAATTCTCAAATTTATATACAAGGTAAATCAAAGTTAATATCAAACTATGTAGGGACTTGTTTTGGGGCATACTCGTTAAATTTCAAGCCTATAGCTCTTTTAGATTTCTTCTCTAGTTCCAATTTTATTGAACAACCAATATTTTTTCACGCACTGGAAAAATCAAGGGGTAGGGGAAACATTTTTGTATTTTGGGAATTATTCCTAAACTTTAAATGAAGGCAATGTTAGGTAATCATTTGAGCTTATTAATTCTGCATAAACGACAGCTGACCCATCACTGTAGACCCTTCCTTTCCAGAGATGTGATTGTGCAAAGCAAACTTTTTTGTTCGAAGTGCTAAATTTTTGAAATGTTGTTTTGTCACGGCCCATGTCATATTTGAATGGTTCTGGTGTGGCACATTATGAAATAATGATAAACAAATATTTGAATCCATCAGTTAGTACCTTTTAACTTATATAACACATAAAAAAGGGATCATTTTATTTGGAACTATTGTAATACTCTTAGAGTAGCCAGTTGGTAGGTGAAAATTTTTTGTCAATCCCGAAAGTGCGTGTTCTCGGACAAATTGGCCCCAAATCAATATTTGGTAGCAAACGGTGCACGGGTACACAGGGTTTTTCGATTAAAAATTCATAATCTACGAACACTTTTACCCTAGAAAGAACCATCTTAAAATTACACTGGTTATTTTGCTCAGATTGAGTTTTTTCACACTTTGGCAATAAAACCTAAGTCAATTCTGAAACCATGTCTAATAGGTTCCAGATGTACCATTAGAATTTACACAGAAAAAGTTTTTGAGATGGAATATCAAAATTAAAGATGGCATATGGTTCTTGGGAGGATAATGTGTATCATTTGAATCAGGCTAAAAAAGGTTTGTTGTTTGAATAAAATAGGTTTGCCAATTTGGGCAGTCATGTAAGGCCATTGTTTTAGCATGGATAATACCCAGATCTTTTATTTCTGAATTTTCCCAAAATTAGGGATGGGCGTTTCACTCTAGCATGGACTATACTAGGGTCAGTATGGTAAGTGAAGTTACCACATTTGGTGATTAAAAGTTCAGTGGGACTATTATAAAAGCTTAAAATTCTTCAGATGTATCTGGCCCTCATATAACGCTTTGTGGTAAAATATGTTCTATTCCTATTTTCTCCTTTGAGAGCAAACGGAAGATCCTTTACCATTTTTGTTTGAAATGAGCCTGTGCCAGATGGACACCTGGAAATTTTCTCTGATACAAATTTCTTCTCAATTTTCACTTGTTGGCTGTAGAATAAGGTTTCTCAGGTTTAATGGACAAATAATTAGAAAAAAAACAACTAAGTTTTGAACTTGCCTGCTGTCCTAAATCAACCCTAAGAAAGCATGCTTGGATCTTTCTCTGTCCTGCATTCAGAAAAAAAATCATCTTGTTATTACATACAGAAAGATGGCATTTTCAGTAGACTCCGTTCAAGTGTGATTTAATCATTTGTGTAAACTCAATTTTACACCCATAGAAATACCACTCCTCGGCACCCCTTCTTGATCTGCCCCCCCCCCCCCCCATTTGCAAAAGTTTGGTTATGCCACTTGATTTATATTAATAACTGGTTAGCATGCTAAATATGAAAACAAAATAGGTTTTAGAAAAAATGGGGAGGCACTTTTCTGGAAAATGTCCTTGGTGCCCGTCTTAAAACCTCTAACTATACCTACCAATTCTCTGTCTGTATCAGTCCTTTCAGGACTTCAACCTTTTTGTTGTAGTCATTCAAACTTTCTTCTTCGAGGGGTGACTGAATGAAATCAATGCATTAAATTTTATTAGTGTACTGTATATAGTACCTTTGAACTTTGAAACTTGTTACCACTATACATTACCAAAATAGGCATGTAACCGTATACTAACAATGCCCTGACACGCTCAACTACTTTTCAATAATATTATCATTTGAGCCTTGTGGAAAGAAAGTACTTGCTATCACCAATAACATCCTATTGATAATCGAACCTGGTGACAATCTTCCACCTGGAGCTCACTCCCCATGGGGCTAATGGCATGTCCTCACAGATGAGAGAACCAGAACAGGCCGATCTAAAGGTTTCCTTGCAGACGAGGCTAACCGGAAGCAGAATCATGAACCCTACCTTGTGATGCGGAACTGCACCACAAGACAATGGAACATCTCCCGGTCTGCCCACTGCTGGAGTAAAAATGCACAGACAAGGACTTTGCATAATTCATTGAAGCACCAGACATTGTACCCCCCTCTGGCTGGATCTTTTGAGAACCACTGTGTTTGGACACAAATAAGAAGAAGACCACTTTTTCATATTTTGATCTCTTTTAAAGCGACACACGCAAGAATGGATCCACGTCGTTACCAAGCAAAACAATACCTGTAATCCAGTGAGGGACGAGTACTGGATACACTTCCAGATGAGGTGAGGATGGATGTACCTTTTGTCCTGTTAGACATGCACAGTCCAGAATAAACCAATATGTCATACAAACTGAAGAGATAAATGATACATCATCAACAAGCCATAGCAACTGGATGAGAAGAGATTGATGCATCATAGTCTCATCTAGAGAAAAAAGAATAAAATAACAAAAACACCTAACCCTGAGCAGGTTGATTTACTGGCAACTGAAAAAGAGTTTGCAAGTGTGGAGAGAAGGAAACAGCAGTACAGGAAGGTGAACTCATGTCTATCCAGCATTGAGGACAGGGTATTAGTCTTTAAAGGTGCTTTGTTCCTATTTATATGTGTATTGTGTTCTTAGCTACTTCATATGAGAAGGCCTGGGGCACTTTGCCCATATACCTGCCATCAGTACCGGGGAAACAAACTTGGCGGTTTTTATGCTAGATCCGATAGCCATTTACAAAGCCTATTCAATTCTAGATTGGCTAATATGAATGTTAACCACTAAAACGGGGTTTTTTGTTATATCTTGGGAATGCAATGGATTTTGCTGTAGCTCAAATTTTCAGGACGACAATTAGAAAAATACCGGCTTCATCTGATATCAAATCGGTACTACTTCCGGTTACATCAGGGGGGTCCAAAGGACGATCGGCAACGAGGTGGGGGGTGCGGCACCGGTTTAATGATACATTCACCACTATCATGTCATTTTAGTGTCACAAAGAGATTTTTATTTCATTCCTTTCTTCATTCATATACACCTTAGGGAGAAAGCCGCAGGTTTAGAAGCAGGAGGAAACCGACTTACCCCGCGAGAAATCCTGCAAAGCCGAGTATGGACTAAAACCAACACACATGAAATCGCAGGCCCCGACCAAAGGTTGAACCTGGGGCCACAGTGCAGTGGTGCGAATCAAGGGAAGACCCACTGCACTAAACCACACCCCCGCCATCAGCATAAAAAAGCTACTGCCAGACGACTCAATTTGGACATTTTCAATCAATATTGTTACCTTCTTAAAAAAGAGAACTTGATCTATAAACCATTTCATATTTATATTGAGTAGCCAATTAACCAACATTACTGTGCAAAATCACAAATAGCCTCAATCCCCAAGAACCCAAATTTTCCTGCAAGTGGTAAAAAATTTTTTGTATCAGAAAAAAGCTACTATTTCTCATTTACTCCCTGTGAAATCATAGGGCTAAAGGAGGTTTGGCTTGTAGTTATGATAAATGTGCTCCAAAATACAACCTGGTGTGGAAACTTACCAATCTGTGAGAAGTCCAACTGCAGTCCTTAAACTGATCTCCTCCTCAAAGTTAAAACGATGAATGAAGGCTGGTGGATCGCCGAGACTTGTTTTCATTGTTTCTTCTCCGCTTGTCTTTCACATTAGATACAAGTTGATTATGAATATTCTCACTGGCTTTCAGAGTGAGGATTGGTGTCTCAGGTACAGTGTTGAACTGGTTTAAGAGTTATTTTACTTCTTTGTCTAACGGTTTCTATGATACCTTTTCAAAACTTTCTAACCTTGCTTACGGTGTTCCACAAGGTTTACTCATAGGACCGATTTAATTTATTATTTTAACACACAGCTATGGTAGATAATTCATAGTCCTACATCACTGCCCTTTTTATATGTCTGACATAGTCAAGCTGCTTTAGGTTTTCCTTATCCAAGGTGCCAGTGCAGCCGGGACAAGCTTACAGAATTATATTGTGCATCTCTGGCATTAGAAAGTGGATGAGTCATAACAAACTCAAAACAGGTGAATAATGAAAAAAAACACAGAATTTTTGTAGCAGGAAACATTCCAAGCCTGGCCTAGCCCTGGCGTGAGAGTGGCGGCCTAGCGGTTAGTGGTGCTTGCCTGTTGCGCAAATTTACTAAAACTAAAATTTCGCGTTCTCGGCTTTCGCGCTCGCTATATTCAAAGAATGATAAGCTGTGTTGCGCCCCAATGACCTTTGACCTCATCAACATATGAGGGAGCGCATGGTGCACCTATGACACAAGTTTTGTTCCATTGAACTTCACAAACAACTTTTCAATTAGGAGGTCATTTTCAACATCCCTTTAGAGAAAGCCCCTTTTTCAACTTGACCTCACATGACCTTTTTTGACCTTTGTGACCTTATGTGTCCTTTAACCCCATCAACATATGAGTGATCCCATGGTGCACCTAGTCAGAAAGTTTGGTGGCAATTGAACTTCAACTTTTCATTGAGGTCGATTTTAAAAAACAACTTAAAACGAATTTATTGACACACCATACCATACAATCCACATGGCCACAACACACATACCACGCACACCGGATTGCTAAGTTGTCCTTTCCAGCTATAGCTGTGGCCCACAAAAATCCCGGGTTTCGAATCCCGTGGGGTCACCTTGCTGGGATTTATTCGTAGTGTCTATCTGTATTAAAGTCTGTATAAAGCTAGTTGATTAAAATATAGAAGACCGCTCTCCTCCCGGTTTCACTTGGAATTGGGGCAAATGAAAAATCATGAACGCATCCCATCCTTTCGAAGGGGACGTTAAGGCATCTGTCTCCCTTGTACAGAATCACAACTGTACATTTTCACATCGCAGTCAGTGTCGAATAAGTAGGGTTAACCCCTGACTGTTCCCAATTCCGCCCCAGTCTCAAAAGCGGGCCATGTTAGGAGCGTCCGTATCATGGATACTCGAGGCCCGTAATCACTTCTCATTGAATAAATCCTGACACCACCACAAGAGCCACTACTATTGACTTGTGTACACACTAAGAAGAACCAAAGCCTAAAAAAAAAACTTCGCAAATTACATTTAAAGGTGGTGAATGCAGTATTGAACCATCATCTAACATCCAGAACTCGGAATATTTTTTTTTAAACATCACTCAAACAATAAACCATATTCATATCTTCTGGTAACTTTCATTTCACTGTGTCAATATCCGCCGTATAAATTTCGTTATCTGATTAAGACAGACACGTCACTAGTCGTCCGTACACTACTCCTCTCTCGCTTGGACGATGGAAATACCCTGCTATTGGTGCCAACACAGAGATCTTGACAGACTATCCGGTCCTCTCTCTTCAAATTGTGCTGCTGACTTATTTTCTTGGCCCCATACTTGATAGTCAAAATTTGCCATCTCATGAAACAACTTTCAGTGGCTCTCCTTCAAAAAGTCTTAACTTTCAAGAGATTCCATCCACGTGTACAATGCTTTGAACCCCTCTGGTTCCTCATTACCACCTCCCTGACTTATCTCAATGAACACTTCCCATCCTTCCATCTTCCCCTGTTACGCGATCTCAACTGATAGTTCGTCTTGCGTACCCATCCAAATAATGTATTGGGGTGAAACAGTTTTTTTCAGTTCGCAGGCCCCGTAGTTGGAATGCATTACACAGCATATCCGAATGCAAGCTCAGTCACATTTGTAAAAAAAGCTATTGAAATCCCTCTGTCCTTGACTAAGTTTTTTGTGTTTTTGTTTTGTATAATTATTTCATTTTCTTCTTTGTTCTTGCGTACAGCGACTTATCAACTGACTTTTTTTTTTCTGGCTATTGCGTTTATCAGAATGATATGTGTATCTGAAAATTTTAACCAATACTAAACCCCCCCTGGGCCCTTGATCCCATTTGACTCATAAACTAATTCACAACACATCTGCAGATAATGCAAACTAATACATTTTTCCATCCTTGACAAGTGACAAATATGCCTGGTGACTCTTTTAATTGCCAATGTTTTTCAATCCTTTTCAATATTTTGGACCCGTGGCCAGCAACACGCAAGAAATTGCCATTTAACCAAGTCAAAAAAATACCTTAATTAGAGATAGAATAGGCAGCAAATGAGACAGGAGGAGCACAACCCACCTGTAAAATCCAGTGATGGAAGCAGTACTGGATACTCTTCCCAAATGAAGTGAAGGTTGAAATTGGGTTGTACCTTTTGGCACACTTGAGCCATGCAAAGCCAGAATAAATACCAATATGGCATACAAACTGAGGTTACATGATAAATCATCAACAGCCATAAGCAGCCCGGATGGATTTAATAAACACTGGATGAGAGAGTAGACTGGACATCATAGGCTCAATTTACAGAAGAAAAAAGTATAAATAAAAAACTCACACTGCGCATGTCAATTACTGCAAACTTAAAGAAGAGGTTGCGAGTGGTGGAGAGACGACGGCCCAGAAAGGTGTAACTCATGTGCTACCAGCAATTGATAGCACATTAACGAAGAAGCTACTGCCGACAAATCAGCTTTGGTACATTTTAAAATCAAACTGCAAGCTGAGGCCATAACAATATTGTTACTCTAAAAGGAGAAGAACTTTGATCAATACATTCACCTACGTGTATGGTAGTAGCCACTTACCATTTTCTGTGCACAAATCTCAAATTAGGCACTCATTGGCCTGAACCCCAAGTTTTACCAGAATGGTCAAATTTTTGGTATCAGAAGAGAGCTACTATTTTTCTTTCTCAGACTTTTACCCAGTAAAATCTTAGAGTGGCTAAAGGTCTGGGCTAAAGGATGTTGCTTTTGGAAGTTATACCTTAAATGTGCCTCATTTCCCCATTTTTGAAGACCAATGGGGGCAGGGCTATAGCCAGGTGTGCGGGCGGGGGTGCATGTGACCCACCCAAATCTCCAAAAATTCTAAAAAGGTCCACAAAAGGATTTATGCGAGTTAAGCGAGCTAGAAAAATCTAGGGTTTCAGAAAGGCTTTTTTTGGCAAAAAGAGGGCAATATTTTGGCAAACGGTCCCCTTTTTTGCCAATTTAACAACCACCTCTATTGTGAACAGGTCCCATATTTTATGGAAAAGTCCCTTTTGGAAACATCCGCACCCCCCCCCCCCCCCCGAAAAATCCTGTGCTACGGCCTGAATGGGTTTCCAAAATCACATTTTAACTACACATCAAATGGATTGAATATGGCACAAAACTTTACAGGTGCAGTTTTGGAGTGAAGGCCATTCTACAAGATGAAACATATGCTTAAAAATCTGACCATCCTCCTTTAAGTCGGGACAGTGTTAACTGAATTGGAAAACAAAGTCATGCCATTACAATACAACCATTTACAATAGGAATTAACTTTTTTTGCAATCACCATCGAAACACAAAGGAAAACATCCCACCTTAAATAAACCAGACACTTGGACCAACTCTCTGTCTTGAGTGCAAACTGAAATGTCAATGAGATTAAACTTGACATGGGTGTACTGACATAATAGGGCAATATTCTTTTACAATTCAGTCCATAATGACGCTTATCAGAAATCCTTGCTAATATATTGATTTTGTTTTGGGTGTAAAACCTCTTCTTTAATTTTGACAAATATCTTGTTTTTTGGGTCTGATTTCAAGCGCTTTCCTGTTGTTAAAATGCACTTAAAAAGAGAATGTTTTTTGTCCAATGAAGACACTTAGGTATCACAGTGGGACAAACCTGTGGATCTTAAATCCCCTTAAAATGCCTTCTTCTTCTCCAAAATTGTAAGGGTAATTCCACGAAGTAACAATTCAGAAGAGTTCTTAAGATTTCTCAACAATTGAACCGAAATGCCCGATCTAGATTCCTTGCAGAAGTGGGGGTCGACCGGTAAGCAGATACCTGGGTTTTGGCACAGCAACCAGAACAGACAATGGAACATCTCTTGGTCTGCCCACTGTTTGGAGCAACAATGCACAGACACTTACCACCGACCTTGCAGAATTCAAATGAAAGCACCCATTTCCATTGGAATATTGGTGATAATAAAGAAAAAAACTGTGTATAAACCTTACCAACCCGAAAAATTCATATTCCACTGCTTTGATTTTGGTCAACTTTTGATGTGTTTGTTTCTAAAGATTTTCTGAGAAAAGTATTTTTTTATTTTAGATTCAGCAAATCGCTAATAAGTGCCTTTAATGAGATGTAAGATACTACCTCTATCATTAAAAAGAACAGAACTCATGACATGAACTGAGTAGTTGTCCTGTAGCGCCCAGTTCGCAAGTGACATAATACTATACTTCGTCCGTGGTAATTGCGAAAGATGACTGTTGTACTCCTTTGATTACAGCTGAATTACTTACTGCAATGCGCACGTCTAACATAGTGTGTAAAGCTATGACAATTACTTCCTTACTTTGGCTGTACGGACTATAGCATTCGTTCCCTGTCTCTGCATTTGATTTTTACTACTTGAATGTAATCTAATGTTGATAGTGTATAATCATGCATACAAACATCACGCATGCATCACAGCTGTGTATTGTGAGGTTTTAAAGCACACAAATCCACAACTCACGTACTGAAATGCAAACTTGAAAAGATAATATGAGACTGCATTTGCCAATAGGCAATTCCACGGTGATTCCCCCTTTGTAACGCCCTCGACTCATTTTTCTACTTGGAAATTAACTGGAAGTTTATTCTGCATTATTATGCTCTAATTAAAATAGAGCTGCACGAAGCACATACTCTAAAATTATCAATTAGGAATGAGTAAGTGTTGCAAATTCAACATGTTATCCAGACGTTTTTCCACAATGTAATGTCCATGACACTCATTTTAATTTAAAGTGTTTCTATACTATAGTAAGGCGTTATCCCTTATTGTAATCAAAGTTAGATCCTGTGTTGTTGGGTTACTTATTAAACAGGAACCATAAGTTTTGAGGTTGCAACTTCACAGAGACGCTTTTGTAATGAATTTTTGTCAAAAATAGAGATGTTTTTTTCCAAATGAAGACACTTAGGTATCACAGTTGGACAAACTGTGGATCAGAAATCACCCTTAAAATGCAGCTTCTCCAAAATTGTAGGGTAAATTACCAAAAGTACAATTCAGAGAGAGTTTTCTTAGCTTTTCTCAACAGATTGAAAACCAGAATCGGGCGCCGATCTAAGGATTCCTTTCAGCAGTGGGGGCGACCTGGAAGCAATCAGGCACTACCCCCTGTGGTTGTTGAACAGCACAACAGACAATTGAAGTCATCTCTTGGTCTGCCCACTGTTTGGAGCAACAATGCACAGACAAAGGAACTTGCAGAATTCAATGAAGCAACCAGTCATTGGGAATCATTGTGATAAGAAGAAACAGAACTGTGTATAAACCTTACCCCCTAAAAATTCATATTCCACTACGTTGATTTTTGGTCAACTTTTTGATGTGTGTTGTTTTTATGATTTCTGTAAGAAAAGTATTTTTTTTTATTTTAAGATTCAGCAAATCGCTAATATAGTGACCTTAATTATATTAAAATACTAACTCAGTATATATAAAAGAACAGAAAATCTCAATGACTGAACTGAGTAGGGTTGTAGCCCCAGTTCGCAGAGTGACATATCTATAACTACTTCGTCCGTGAGTATTGCGAAAGATGACTTTGTACTCCTGTGATTACAGCTGACCTTACTGCAATTCGCACGTCTAACACTGTGTGGAAAGCTATACATTACTCCTTTACTTTGGCTGGACTGACTATAATGCATTCTTTTCCCTGTCTCTGCATTTGATTTTTTACTACTTAATGCATCATTGTTGATATGTATAAACAATCATACAAACATCACAGCATACAGCACATGTTGTGTATTGTAAGGTTTTTATTCATCAAAACGACATCCTTACAAACGCTTCGCGCTTTGAGGGTATACAACATTCCTCCTCCCGCTAGTTTTACAGTAATTACCTTACCATTACCCCGCCTTGTTATGTCGATGTTTGGCTTCGTTGATCCACACTCAATGAAAACCAATAGTGATTCATTCAAAAAGATGTTATTAAAACCGTAATGGCGGATAACTTTGCCAAATGTGCCTCCATTTCCTCCTCCGCTCGTTTGAGTAGACCATTTCGCTAGTTAAGTAATTACGCCTTGTTATGCTCGATGCATCGAGCCAACACTTCAATGGAAACCCAAATAGTGATTCATTCAAAAAAGTGTTCATTAACCTTAATTTGAGTGATAAATGCGGCCAAAAATGCCTCCAGAATGCATATAGGTGCGTTCTTTCATTCAAATATGCTATTCCCAGTCTGAGAATAGATTCAGATATTCACCGTTACGTACTCCCCCCTGAAAGCGCCTATACCTCGTGTAATTCCATCGTTAGCAGACGAGGGTGTAACGTAAATCAATGGAAGAGCCGTATGCCATTGGCAGTGTTTTCAATCGCAAGTAGATAAAATTCCCAACATTTCATAATTACTTCACCCAAATCAAGATTTATTTCAATTGTTGATCTTTCAATATGGGATACAATATGGCGGCAGTGGTTTGTGTAAGAATTAAAAGGAAAAAAGGATTAAATTTGTAGGCAAATTAGAGGAAAAGAGACGAGTAAATTCTTAGAATCACTGCTGAGATGCTGTTGTTTTGATTGTGTGAGTGATACGATACATTCACATAAGAGTGACGTGTTACATCCCGACTTCGTCCGAATCTCTGTTGAAGAATACCAAACTAACGCGTTTGGTTTCAAGTTTTGGGCAATTTTCCGGGACCATTTTGTTGAAAATGGATAGAAGAAGCAGCCAAGACGTCGAATTAGGCCCCTGGCCAATCTATGGATTTTTAGTAATGCCATCCCAAATGAATGGGCAATTCTACGTAACGTATGTAATGTTTAGTGCCATGGAAATGAAAGCTTTCGATTTGCTTCCGAACATTTTGGTAGACTTTTCATATAGAAGGTCCATGGATTCAAATGATGTATTACAATTGATTCCGTCATGCCGCTCTATACGCTGTGCAGTAGCGTTGACGGAATGAATGGGCAAATCCTCATTGCATCAATGGGACTTCTCAGCGGTGGACGTCTATATAAAACGTCTACCAACATTTTTTTGTGTCGCCTGAAAGCCCTGAACGAATGTTCTTGGAGGCCCACACTACGACTATTCAAATTATATATGTCCGTACCTCCGTATGTCAGTCCGTATGACTCGGTTATCTTTTTTAAATGCTCTGCAGGCAGGCTAAACGCTATCCCCGATTTACTTCAAACTTGATAGGATGATAGAGTGGAAGTGCCGCAATATTTGTTGTAGCTTGTGGCTGCAATTATTTGCATATGCATGATGTGTCGCCTGAAACGCATGTTCCTGAGGCACTACTAGTCCAAATTCTGTGTGTCCCTATGTCCGTCCGCATGACTCGGTTAACTTTTGTTTTAAAAATGCTCTGATGCTAAACGCTATCCCCATTACTTCAAACTTGATAGGATGATTGATTGGAGGTTTCGCAATATTATGTGTGCTTTTGGCTGCATTATTTGCGCATTGTCATGAATTTTAATTTCTTTTTGCATATTTTTCATACATTTCGGTTAACCTTTTTTTGAATGCTCTTCTGGCTAAACTTAATCCCGATTACTTGAACTTGATAGGATGATAGAGTGTATGTGCGCAAATTATGTGTAGCTAGCTTTTGGCTGCAGTATTTGCATATTCCATGAATATTAATTAGGCTGCTTATTTTTGGCCGGTCAAAATGTATTAATTTGCATATTCATGATATTAATTATCTTATTTTGGCCGGTCAAATGACAACCCTTCTCCCCTCAGGGCTTGTGTGTAAGTTATCTACAGTTCCGTAGGTGGGATAATGATGTACTTGTGAAAAGGAAGCGGGGTAAAGAGTTCTTGACCTGATTAGGTGTTGGGCAATATGTTTCAGCCATTACATATGCAAATGAGCTAATTGATATGCAAAAATCAGCAGTGTGTCACTATATTTTTTAAAACAGTACATCGCTACAAAATTTCCTTCATCACTGCACAAAACCTATATGGTGCGCATCTTCTGTGCCATTTTGGCAGTTCCTGATACATGCGGCTTAGTATGCAAATGAGCTATAAAATGCCTAATTGCTGATCGCTAAAATGGTACATCGGATATGCAATATTCCTTTGCTACAAGAAAAAACTAACTACCATACATAAGCTTGTGTGTGAATCAATATGGAGGGAAGGGTTGGGTGTTTGGGGAGGGGGCAGGGTGGGGTGTAAGTGTCGACGTGGGGTACGTCGGGGAGGGGTCGGGGTGGTGTGCTCTGGGTAGGGTCTGGGTGGTGGCTTCGGGAAGGGTGGGGTGCACAAATCGGCGGGGGCAGGTTTGGCCTCATGGTGACCTTGGTGCACCTTATTACCTTGGTGACCCCCTGTGAGCCCTAATGCGCCCCCAAGGAACCCCATTTGACCTTGGTGACCCCCTGTTGCCTGGTGACCCCCTGTGACCTTGGTGACGGCCATGTGACCTTGGTGACCCCATGTGACCCTTGGGACCGCCATGTGGACCTTGGTGACCCCATGTGTCCTCAATGACCCCATGTGATCTTGTTGACCCCATGTAAAAAAATCTTTAAAAGAATACGAAAAATACAATTAGTGTGACGGTCGTAAATGGCCGAGAACGGATGATGAGGGGGCTTTCAACAACCCCGCAGTGAAAACAAAACCAGGTAAAGCCAAGGGAATCCCCGTATCGCGGTGAAAACAAGTGCGCAAAATCAAAAAATTCTGATCAATACGAAAAATACAATATGCGAAAGCATCTAACGCCAAAATCCCAGACCATTCCATCATTACAAAATTAAATGGCCCCGTTCTTATT
This sequence comes from Ophioderma brevispina, assembly GCA_023653785.1. Lineage (NCBI taxonomy): Eukaryota > Metazoa > Echinodermata > Ophiuroidea > Amphilepidida > Ophiodermatidae > Ophioderma > Ophioderma brevispina. The sequence goes on along the minus strand of JAMKCH010045633.1, from coordinate 3,876 downwards.
TTTTAAAGGGCCATTCATCAGTTACCAATTAGCCATTCCCTTCAGGGTCCAACCAACCGGGCTCAAACGACCCGGAGCCGTCCACCCCACCAAACCACAGTTGCATGCAAAGCACCATCCACACGGCGGTGAACCGCTCTTGTTGAAAGACACCACCACAACTCACTTACTTGATGCAAACGTGAAAAGATAAATTGATACTGCGATTTGCCCAATAGCAATTTCCACGGTGATTTCTCCTTTGTAACGTCCATACGCTTTTTCCTACTTTGTAAATTAACTGGGTTTTCTAGAATTATTAATGCGCTAATTAACATAGAGCTGCACAAGCACATAACTCTAAATTATCAATTAAGAATGAGTAAGTGTGCAAATTCAACATGTGTAACATCCTAGAAGACGTTTCCACCAAATGTAATGTCCATGACACTCATTTTAATTTAAAGTGTTTTTATTTTTTGAAAAAGAAAATTAAACGTTGTAATCAAATTTAGATAACTGGTTTGTTTGTGGTACATTATTAAACATGAACCATGAAGCTTCAGGTTGCAACTTCAGAGAGATTTTGTAATGAATGTTTGACAACAAAAACTCAGACATTCCTTTCACTTCTAAAGCTCCATATCTTTTTAATCAGTGGGAGTTCACAAAAAATTTCATGTTCATGTTAAACATAAGAAATTCCCCTAACATACCACAAATAAAAAGTTAATATCCCAAGCATTCTGGTTTATTAGAATACCTTTTGAATACGGGAGGTGGGATAAAAATGTAACACCATGATGGTGGAATTGCCCCAATACTACATGTTGGTTATGTGTTTTAAAGATACCAGTATTGTGTTCGCCGTGCTCCACCTATCTTTTTAATCTTATTGTGTGTTTTTTACAATCAAAAAAAAAAATATACCATAAGAATGGATTTATTATAAATACCCTCTAACCTTTGATGATTTTTTTTTTTTTTAATTACGTATTTAATATTTGTTAAACATACTTAAAAACAAACAAAAGGAAATTAAGATTGACATTGAAATGGATAACACTGAATGTTGGGAGAGAGGTTGGGAGGGAAGTCTGGGGAGGGGGAGAGAGAGAAAGAGAGGAAGGGGAGGGAAGTTGTACAGTCAATGGTGAACTTCCGGGCAACAATTATTGAAAAAATTCAGTGCGCGGCCTGTACTGAACTAACTGGGCTCTTTGAAAGCTTGACTGTATCACTTTACATGCAACAGTGTCACCCACAACACAATAAAGCTTCATACAATTAGGGGATTTTTGGCCACATCTTTGGACCCCCACTTGTGATTCCACAAAAGATGGGCAGAGTAGCCTTTAGGTAGTGAAGGATCCGTATATCTGAATGTACTGGTTAAGTGATCTAGGCCCATATAGTGACTAGGATCACGAAATACACCTTAGTCCAAAGGTGCATCATATTCAGCACCTTCTGTTTTATTCATTAATCACTAGATATCCCTGAGAAAAGCCGAGTCAAAATTTGAGATTGATCCCGATCTGCGGTTTTGTAGGTATGAGCAAATTGCTTGTTTCCCACGTCATAGGGCCAGGCTACTGTGCTGTCATTGTCCGTTTACAGGCAGGGAAAAAATACAAAATTGTGAATTTATTATAGATGCGACAAAATTTGCACATAAGATGGCCATTGGATTACGAAATAGGCAACAGTTCAGATGATTAAAAAATCTAAACATTTTTTAGGTAAGCGCCGAGTCGGGGGGTTGGGGGGGGGGGGGGACGAGTCTGTCGATCACGAAATGCACCTTCAAGGTACCTCTTCATGAAAGCAATTCAAGTCATCTATTCAAATTATTCGTCATTCCATCTACACTAGTACAGTAATCTCTAACACTAGACTGGTTTCAATTAATGCTATGGGATTGGGTGTGGAAATTCTACTAAATTTTAAGAAAGTAAAATGACAGTTGTATTTAAAAATTACTTAAAACATACGATTCAGCAAGCAATGGAGAGTGTTGCTCTACGAATGGTGCCTTTAAAAAACTGTAATTTTGTGTTTTTGAGCGCAAAAAAAAAAATGAAGCAAATTTCTCTCCCCGGTGCGAATTTCTGAAAACATTTTGATGTTTGGTTTTCACTGGCATTTTTGTGCCTCTAAAGGTGCGTGTTCCGTCGTCTTTGGGACCTCGCCTGATTTACACGGAAGAAGTATCAATTTTGATATCATATGAAAGGCCTTATTTTTGTCATGTCATCTGAAATTTGAGCTTCAAATCCATTAATGTCCAAGATATAAACAAATAAAACATCCTTTAAAAGGAAAGGGGTGGCCCAAGTGAGAGTCCTGTTTTGTGAATTGTCTTGTTGGGGAAGTTATTAGTATAATAAGTAACGTAACATACATTACATACATACACAATCCCTGTATATGCAGGTTCCTACACATACACAAGTCCTACATAGGTGCATAAACAATAACCTGACCAAAGGTATAATGTAGGCCCGACATACGCAGTCCTCAATATATGTAGCTTTGTGTACATATGTGCACATAACTTGGCAAGTAAATAAGAATATACTTATGCACAAACAACGCATATAATACGACTGTCTGTTCATACTTTACATACGTACGTTACCTCATACTCCAGGTGGACATACAAACATACTTCAAAGGGATGCACGCACATACTTGCATAAGGTACATAAGCTGCTTAAAAGAACTATCAGTGATGTGCTAAATCAGAAAATCGAAAAAAATCATCAAAAAAATAAGGTTTTGCATTTTTGGAACCAAGTAGAGGTATCCTAACATACACCGCAAGTGATAAGTCAGAAGCAAACCTATGAGGACCAAATCGGATATTTTAGTCATACTGTCCGTACGGACAATTACTACAACGTGTAGTTGAATGGGGATTCATATCGCTGAACATTGCTGTTTTTCTTCCTTTCTGTAATTGCAGTTGGAAAATATACCTAATGAGAGTCCTACAGACCATCCTTCACTGTTTAAGCTAGTCCTACAAATTTTCAATATTTTTATCTGTCGAGAGATGAATCACTGATAGTTCTTTAAGCATGTACAGAGAAGACATATGCAGGAATAATTACACACAGTGTGGTAGGTGAGTACGTACGCAGATACGCACATGCGTACACAGTAAGTGTGTGCATACATCCACAGTGTACCTGGTATACATATCGGATACAAAATTGCAGGTACTTGAATATATGTGCAGTATGTGCGTACAACGCATGTTTGTGCGCACATACACAGGGGCAGAGAGGTGTATTAGAGCCCAGCGATATGCATATATATGCAGGTGTTAAAGCATATGAGGGTTAAATGCAGGTAAACCATTTTAAGTTAGAAAAATAAAGAATATTTTTATGGAGATTTTGTCTGATATTTGTCGGGACATGCGATATCATATTGTCAGATTTATTCTCGATTGATTGTATAAATAGGCCTATTGCAGGTTGCTAATAAATATTTGGACTATGGGTGTATATGTGTGTATGTGTGAGAAAGTAGTACTGTGCATATGGTGTACATGATGTATGTACCTGTGGCAGTATTCATGCATGTAACCTGCAATAATTTACATGTTTTGTTACGTAGGTGCCACATAGCTGTACATGGGTATTGTACCTGCGATGCATGTATGTATGTATGTATGTATGTGTATGTTGTATGTGTATGAAACCATCCCTATTATGTATTAATATATTTGGACTTGCTGAAAAAGTCAAAGGTTAACACTGATCAAGCTAGTGCCAAATTAAAGAGACACTGGACATTTGAAAAATAGTGCCCCCCCTAGATTTTCAAACGATATTTTGCATGGTTGTAAAGCTTTTATATACAAAAGCCCCTCACCAAACATAAGTA
>JAMKCH010045632.1:0-11699 GCA_023653785.1 Ophioderma brevispina | reverse complement strand
ACTGAAAGTGAACACGCAATCGCTACGGGCCGCCCCCTTTTCCGCACAATGCAATTTTGGTATTATTCCAGTCTTGGAGAATTTTCAAACCGCTGGTTTTAATTTACGTTTTCAATTTTAGAAACAGGCTATACGTACTTACCGTACCTCCTGTACCTTGCAATAGTGGTTCTTCATATGTGGATGATGTCAAAAGGTCATGTACCAGGTCAAAGGTCAACTGAGGGTCCAGGTTCCAAGTTCCAGTTTGGTTAAGTCTTGGTTAGGTTTTTCGTTTTTCGTCTCCTTCGAAAAGTTTAAGTCCATTTGAACCAGACTTGTGTGAAGGTGCAATAGGGTTCCTGTCAGTCTATGTGTATGATTTCAAAGGTCATGGACCAAGGTCAAAGGTCAACTTGAGGTCATGTGCAGTTTGGGTTAGGTTTTTTGTTTTTGGCTCTTCTTTGAAAAGTTACAATTTTACAAACCAATGGACAACCTAGCATGGTTTAGAGGTGCAATTAACGGGTTCCTCCCTCCCTTCCCCACTGACCTCTATGCTTTCGATAAAGGGCGAGAGATTAGACCCATTCGTCGATATATAGTCCTCTTGAAGTGTGTTCAGCCTTGCTAGTTTCTGACCAAGTCGAGCCGCAGGCGAGACCTGTCAGAATCGAGCAAGCTGAAACACACCTCCAGGGGACTATTATATTCGCGAATGGTCTGTTTTGAGCCGTTTTATCTCTTGCATATACGGCTCGTGCAAAGAAATTTAAATGCGATTTTTTTCTAATTTTTCAGTACCATTTTGGATACATATAGTTTCCTCAATTTTAAGTTCAAGCAGGACATAGCCCTAACTATTTTCTTAAAATAAAACCACCTACATGTCCTTGTTATAATTATTCGCATGTGTACGAGTCTGTCATCAGGTATCTTCCGATTCGCGTGATACGTTGCCGTCCCCCTAGAGTTTTGGACCTATTCAATTAATTCGGAAGGGATCACCTAGCTCTACCGGAAAATGAAATAATTCAAATGCATGTGCCACACCCGATTATCTTGGAGGACACCCGGTCATATAACTCACATCACCTGGCACTGAATACAATTTCATTCGTGTATGGAAACGCGCTATAGTGTATTTCAGGTCTTAAACATTGCTCACAATAACATGATTAACAAAGTCCCTGCGCCTCATTGAATTTTTCAACCTCCGCAAGAATGGTACGGGGTCACCATCTGCAATGACGAGTATAGTAACCAGCGGGTAATCTATCGGAGGGATCAATCTTGGGGGCATTCACCTGTATTATTGTGGGTGGAATACTAAAAAAAGCCCAAATCAATCGAAAATATTTACGTTCCAGTATGTTCCCATCGTGGACACTACAGAATTTGTTCATTGAAATAGGATTGTGAAATGAGTACAGATGTGAAAGCAAAAAATAATGGAGCATTCGTTAAAACCACAGTTGCAGCTACAGGCTAAATTAACTGGCCGTGAAGCTTGAACGTGTGTCGTGTTTAATATATAACAATAAACAAATATTCTTTTATTATCTATTAATATTTAGCATAGCAAATCCACGTTCCATTTGTTTGTATCCCTAAAATTATATTCTAATTTTATTTTGATTCAAAATATTAACAGTAGTCGCGGTCTCACCCTGGAATTAACCTTTGACCCCCATTCTGTAACACCACAACTTTTATATTTTGTATAGAGTACTGCTTTGGCGCCACACAAATAACAAGCAACGCGGTCTGGTAAGGTCCGAACGTGCCGTAATAGTAGTGTAAAGCTGGCAGCCCAACCCCACCGTCCTCTTGGTACCAAATACGGAAGCGCAGCTTACTGGGTGTTGTTCCATCCCGGTTTAATGCTTTGAATTTTGCTTATCCCTACTGATCAAGTACCTAGCGACTCGAGCTTTGGAAGGGCCGGATAGCCTGCCGTGAGCTAACGGGGGAAGATGGGTAACAGGCTGGATACGGCTGTGTTCAGCATAGGCGTAGTACCGGTATAGTGTGGTGCGCTGCCTATCCATAGACGTTCTATATAGATAGAGAGCAAAACGTTTACTTATCTTCTCAGCATGTTTTTGCCGACCACAAGAAAACCTAGAGTGTACCAACAATAGAAAGTATGGCTTGCCATTCCTCCGCTTCTTCCACATACTGTGGGATGTCCTCTTTGCAAGATACACTAATCGTAGTGACAAATAATGTAATGTGTTGGCGGTGGCCAGGTTTAAAAATGTACCTGGATAAAAAAAAAAAATTGTGCTCATATACTCTTTTTTCCTCATCATGATGCGTGCTTAGTGAAAAGATGTATTCATATGAGGCGGTTTATTTAATCAATACGACTTCTGTGTCATTTCATTCGTTGTGTGGCCATAGGTAGGACAAAATTAACCACCCAAAGCACCCAACATCCAACAACTGATATTTTGGCGATTGTTTGTATCGAATTGTAATTATGTGTTTATACAAGACCCCAAACTGATAATTATTCCGTGCAAATTCAAAATGTCAGCGCCCAAGCACGGGACGACTGGTTTTGAATACGTTTCAACCCCCCTTGGGCCTATCTAACACAGCCGTTGACTCAGCCTGTGTGGCTCCGAAACGAATTACGTTTTTTGGTGTTTTGAGATGCAAGTCAACTTAACACCTGTCTAACATTTCTACTGATGTGAATTGAATTACGTACCTGTATTGTAGTCTACATAGTTATTGGCGCACAAGCCATTGTTGCTGAAAGCGCCATTCAACCTAATCAACCAACCAACCACCCACAAGCATACGCTGTGGCATTCAGTCCGACAATTTATGTTTGTCTCGTGACAATGGCTTTTGATAGAAGCAGATGTTACTATCACGGCAGGCGATTATAATTTAAATACTCCCTCCCATAAACAATGGTTAGCGGTGGTTCTACACCAAGTCTATTGTGTGTTTCTTTGTTTGCTAACTGCCCATTATTTTGCGGAATGCAAAAATAATGGGCAGTACAACAAAAGAGGATACAATAGTAACGATGAAAGGAAAACGGGCTTGACGTACATAAATGGATAGGGGGGCGATCCAAAGTAAAACATTTGTCCCGCATAATTAATACCTGACTTTCAATGGCAATGGTACGTTAAATTTGAAAATTTACTCAAAATCAGGGAAAATTTTACAAAAAAAAGAGGGTTTTTCACACAAAGGAATTTTGTATATTCAAAACAGATCATCACTGAACAAATAAGGAAAAAAATTTCCGAAAAAAATAACGAACGAAAAAATGAGGAAATGTGAAAATAATAAATAAATAAAGCATTAAAAATGTATAACCATAAGTAAATGCGTATTTGTGGTTTACTATAGAATAAATGAATGCAGAAGGAAGGAAACAATGATGAAGGGAAAATAAATCCCAACTTCCCTTTATTATTATGAATAAATAAAAAAGAAAGGGGGAGGGAGGGATAGGAGGGAGGGGAAGAAGGGAAGGAAAGGGGTAGGGGGAGGGAAAGAGGGGAAGGGAAGGGGGAAGGGAGGAAAGGGAGGGGAAAGGGGAAGGTGAAAGGGGCCGGGGGAACGGGGAAAAGGGGCGGGGAAAGGGCCCAAGGGGCAGGAGGACGGGGGAAGGGGGCCAAAGAGCCAGGGCCTAGGGGGAAGGGGACCAGGGCAGCGGGCCCAGGGGGACCAGGGGGAGGGGGGCCCAGGGGGCCCAAGGGGGGCCAGGGGGGGCCCAAGGGGCGCATGAGACTGTGGCATACTTTTTCGATAAATATGTTTTAACACTTTTACTTAAAACTTAAGTGTATAGGGGGTTCACGTGGACCCAACATTTGGTGGTTAGTACGCCATTTTTTAAACGGTAAATTACTTGTGCCCAAAATTTTAGTAATTGCCTAAATCAGTTGCGCATGTTTGGTGGAAAAAAAAATTCAACATCGACTATGCATTGTGTGCTAATTAGCAAATTAAGCATGTTGGTGGTGCTATTCAAATTTGAGGGCGAGGGGGCCGAGCGGTCTAAGCGCTGGAAACCGTCGGCAGGGTAAAAAAGATCAACCGAGAGGCCCTGGTTCGAGCCCCGCGAGAGTCGGGGTTTCTTGGTCATACTCAAATAGTCTATAAGGTCGGAAATTGCTTAATTGCGCAGCAGTGTGATTATGGATTTCTCCTCGCTCCCCATCCATTGCGTAAAATGTGCAGGTGTATGCAATGGGTGTCCGGCGCCTAATGTTCGGAAGGTCATGTAAAGCTGTTGGTCGGTGTATCAGGGGATTCCTGAAACACGTAAAAGTTGCAGACCTTATCGAAAAGGTAGGGGAAACATCCCGGGTCTGTTACTTTCTGACACACATTACTCTAGGTTACCAGGGTCCCTTCCAAACCCGCACTAGGCAGAGTGGAGTGTAGCCGAAATTCCCAGCATGGAAACATGTGGGAGGCTTTCGTCCAACAGTGGACAGACAAAAAAAAAGGCTGATTGATTCACAATGTGTTTTGCCCATTAAATGGTAGTGAGTAACTTGTTTTTAATTTTATTTCAGCAATGTAAAGTATTTATATTCTCCATTATGAGCCAAAAGAAAGTGGTTTTCGTTTTTCGGCGGAGGGAAGTGGGTGCGCGTTGCAAAATTTTGGACGCCATTTTAAGTGGTACAACCGATTTCATTTTTTCCCTATTATGTGGTCATGTTGATGTATCCCATCAATGACTAGAGTTTTAGTAAAAAAATCCACCGGCAAAGTGGTTTTCGGGGGGGGGGTCATGTGGGAGTGCACAAGACCTTATACACTTATGGGTGTTAACCTTTATGGTCATCAACCGTTGAAACACAAAGCAGGCCAAAAACCCCGGGAACCATCCAAAAACATTCCGGGAAACTTCCAAAGTGTCCACTTTTGTTAAAACGTCATTATTTTGACCATTCTGGACAGAAATGGCCAATTTGGGTTCCAGGCAATTGTCATCAACCATTGAAACACAAAGGAGCCGAAAACACATGGAACCATCAAAAAACCTTCCGCGGGGGGGGGGGGGGGGGGGTAAAACACGATCTGCTCTATTTGGGCATTGGGGATTTCCAAACGGTAATTTGGGGAACTGCTACGTGCATTTATTATGTCATTTTTTTTTATTTTGTCCATTTTATATAAAAAAAATGACCGATTTGTGTTCCAGGCAATGTTCAACAACCATTGATACACAAACGAACCGAGAAAACTGGGAACCATTCAGAAACCATCTGGAACCATCCAAAGTATCCACTTTTCTTTAGAAATCATTCTTTTGACCATTTTGAAGCAAAATAGTTGAACCGAGGGCCAGGCAATGCTCATCAACCATTGGAACACAAAGCAGGCCCAAAACAAAGGGAACCATCCAAAAACATTACAGGAAACTTCCAAAGTGTCCACTTTTGTTAATTGGCCATCCAAAAACCTTCCGGGGGGGGGGGGGGGGGGGGGGGGGGTAAAACACGATCTGCTCTATTTGGGCATTGGGGATTTCCAAACGGTAATTTGGGGAACTGCTACGTGCATTTATTATGGCAGTCTCTGTCTCAGTGACATTACATGATAATTGAAGAAAAAATTATTGCCGTCAAAATCCGTCGAGGTTAGTGGATTAACCTCGCTGCAAAACAGCGCAATTTCTAATAACGGTCATTTAGATTTAAAGCCTAGCCTTTAGTCAAGCCTGTGTGTGACCGTTAGATAGAGCGCCCTCCTACCGTTACGTCTTTGAATAGGACTAGCACTCGGGTTACGCCGGAAGTTGATGTAGATCTGTTGGTGTTGCTAGGTTGGCATGTCCTACCCCCCCCCCCCCCCGACCTTCCGGGAACCTTCCAAAGTGTCCACTTTTCTTACAAATCATTATTTTGACCAATTTGGACAGAAATGGCCGACTTGGGTTTCAGGCAATGCCCCATAAAACCATGGTTTTTAGATGCAACGGCCTACCATATAGTCCTGAGAATCCCGTATTTGTATGCCTGCGCCCGCGCCGAATCCATTAAGCCGGGCTCCTCGACTCATACGGCGGTCCGGAAAGTGTGTAGTCTGTGTCACAGACTGCGAACGATATTATCTAAATTGGTACTGCGCGAGTGATTAACGTTATCAGTCCGTCATATGTGTGTAAATGAAACTAAATCTCAAATATCTCCGAAAAATGTTTTGTTTTAAATATGTATCGTAATTGGGTCTGAACCTATAGAACCTAGCGAGAAAATTGAACGTTTTTGTCGGGTACTTCGGTACTCGCAGACACGGAAAAGTTAACACGCAATCTCTACTGGCGAATACATTTTTCCCACAATGCCTTTCGGTATTATTCCAGTCTTGAGAATTTTCAAACACTACGCCAACTTTTTTTTTCAATTTTAGAAACAGGAATTACGTACTTACCGGACCGCCGTACTCGACTCATATGGAGTGTTCATGCCAAATTTGGTGATTTTGTTCGCCTGTCAACGTAATTTTGTTATTAGCCACCCTACTAATAGTAATGTCAACCTTGAATAATTTGACGCGACGATAACCATCGGTGCACGCACATGTCACTCGAGTTGCGAATGTTCTGTGTAGAATTGTAGATCGTTCGTAAAAGAAATATCGCGATTTTTCATATTTCTTTCACACTTACGAAGTCGGGAAATTTAAATATGAGCAATCTACAAATTATCAAGGAACCTAGTCAACCAGACATTTTTTATCGCTTATATTGGAGGAACGAAGGCCAGGAGAGGAGATAATATCAAATTGAACTCAAGCCTCGGTGTGGCTTTGCTGTACGTATTTCCAACGGACCTTCGCAATGTTTTGTAAACACACTAGTCTATATTCAGCGGGAAAATTCAAAATTGCAAAAAATGTATCATCTGGATTTTTTCCTTCTATACATGATAGAGGAGATCTAGATATACACAGAAATGTTCATTTTGAGGCCAGGACTTCCTAGAAGAGGTAAAAAAATAATAAAAATAATATGAAACTAGACAACTACAGGAGACTATGCCCGTTACTATGATTTAAGTCATATTGACCTTTGACCCTTTAACGATGGCTCTTAGAGCGGGGTTAATGTGGACCTTTTTCACTTTCATTGATGCCTACAATATGGCATAGCTATGTAGGTCAATTTAAGTTTTCTTTTTATATTGTGACCCCCAGATGACCCCATTTTGGACATTTGACCCCATATGTACACATATAATAGAGGCTTTTCCAGTGGTTATTGTGAACACATTTGACATAAATATTTCTCTATTTTGGTTGATGAGTTATAGCGGTTTTGCATATTATTAGCTCATTTGAATATCTTACACGTGCCCCCTGGGGCCCAATATCCTGTCACATGATTCGTCTCGACATAATCCGCAACTTTTGCACAGACATCACCTATCCAAGTTTATCGATTTTTTGAGATATAGCATTTTTTTGCACATTAATTAGATAATGCCCCATTTTGAATGTTAATTTAGTTTCCGATATTAATTCTGTGTAACAAGCTGTAATACACTGACAAATACTATCTCATGCAGAATTTTTCAGCAGTAGTGCAAGTTATCTGTAGAAGAGTAGGCTTCCAAAGATTTTTAGGTTTTTTGACCTCTATTTACCCCTACGAGAGGTCAAGGTCATACTATGTTTACAAAACCCCTTATGTATGCTTGGGTCATTGGTTCTTCTGACCGATTTTGGTCAATATGCGCCCAGCCGTTTTGGCAGAAGCAGCGAAAAAGCGATGGTCGGAAGAAAGAGAAGAAGGAGACTAGGCATCCTTGTGCTTTAGAAAGCACGAGTATATCATGCAGTGACTACTTGCCCTGTCCATGTGACCTTTGGACTGACCCCAATCTATGTAACATAAGGGTTTGGTCGCAATTCTTCTGACCAAGTCCGTTGATTATAGCAATTGATGTCTGGTGTGAGGTCTTTCCAATACCAGACCCTAGCCGTGGGCTTCCAGGTTCGCGCTACTCTGACGGCAATGAACCAAATGCCGCAACAGTTTTCTGCGAACCAAGAAGTGCTACGGCAGTATTAATATCGGGGGGGGAGGACCTAATAGGGGGTGGGGAGGAAGGAAGGGCTAAATAAATAGTTTCAGACAGGCAAACATTTTTTGTGGGATACTAAGTTCCTCATTTAAAAAACAATGCGCACATGTTTTAGGCGAATCTTGTAACTACTTGGACTAGGAAGTAAAATGGTGTCAAATGAAAGCTGTGAATTTCTGCATGATATAATTTATGAAAAGCGGAAATTGGTTAATTTTACAACCCAATCACAAGGAACTACTGGCTTTCAGAAGATAGAGGTGCGCCAACTATATCAGTACGCTGTCTAGCAGACGCCGTAATGCATGTATATAGTATAGGCGGTCATATTGAACTTGCAATAGGAGGAATGGATTTTGAGCCATTTCTGGTGATGGGAACGGGCTGGTTTTGTTACTAAATCACGTCTGATGTCTTTTGCACATGAAAATTTAATTTTGCAAGCACATTGCTTTTGAGAGAACTGTGGCGCAAATCATCTGCTTGGCATATAAAATCCACGATATAACCCCTCAAATGCCCCATCCTGACCAGGAATTCAAATCTGTGTACACCCCATATGGGTTTGCATCAGGGTTCTTCTGACCAAGTCTAGTGATTATAGTAATTGAGATTTGTAGCAGAAACAGCAAAAAGGAGGGTAAGAGCGACTGACATGTAATGACCACTGCGTGACCTTTAACCCAACTGTACACAAACCCCAAAGGGCTTGCGGTCAGCGGAATTCTGTCGAAGACTGGTGATTATAGCATTTGACTTGTGGCATAAACGCAAAAAGGAGGGTAGTGCGACTGACCTGTAATGGCTCCTGCGTGACCCTTTGACCCCAATCTGTAAACACCCTTATGGCGCTTGGGTCTGGGGTTATTCGAACGAAGTCTGGTTCAAGATCACGTAACTGTGTACACTAGTAGGCATTTTCAATATTAAGAGGGGTAGAAGAGACTGCCCCTTTTCGACCCCTAACTGACGGAAAAATCTATGGACACCCCATTGGCAGTCACCTGGCAAACATTGTGACGAATGGCATCGATAGCACATGAAAACTGTGGGAGAAGAAGAAACGGGGGTCTCGCGAGCATTGACGCTATTGACCTATGTGACCCCCTATGGTCAAATTGTTAACACCCTATAATGAAGCTTGGGTCAGGGGTTCTTGGTGGCCATTCTTGGTTCAATCCGACCAGGCATCTGGCCCATTATCATTTTGAGCACGGTACAAAGAAAGAAATAAAAACTAGACTTTGTGCTCTTGCAAGAGCACGTGTAAGTAGGCGGGGCAAGAATACCCTATAGACCCCAATTGACCTTCTAACCCATTCTTTTGTAAATTCCTCAGTCAATTTATGCATAAGTCACACGATCATGTTACATGGGGTAATTTGAAATGTAACTTAATTTGAAGTATTTTGACTTTGACCCCTATAGCATGGTTTCAATATGAAGTCATGATTTGACTTTTATTGACCTCTCATCAAGTCCTATGAGATGGTGGCGTAAACAGATTGGTTATATTTTGACGGGCTAATTTGTGGTAAATTTTACACAACCAGTAAATATGTTTGCCCTGTGAACCTCAGATGACCCATATTAACCTCCTTGACCCATAACTTTTTGGTAAAGGAGCCCAAGCAATTAATATACATGACTCACACGTCAGGTTGCTTAATCTGTAGGAGAAGTAGTGATTGAAGTGTAACGTAATTGGAGTATTTTTGACCTTTGACCCCCTAAACTATGGGTCATGTGATGAGGACATGATTGACTTTTATTGACCTCTTCAAGTCCTATGAGATGGCTAAACAGATTTTCTATTTGACCTAATTTTAACTTTTACAACACAGTAAATATTTTTGACCCCTGTGACCTCACATGACCATATTGACCTCTTGACCCTACATATTTGTTAAGGGGCTCAAGCTATTCATATGCATGACTATGACTCGCACAGATCAGGTTGCTTAATCTGTAGGAGGAGTAGCGATTTGAAGTGTAACGTAATTGGTAGTATTTTGACCTTTGACCCCTACACCATGGGTCCAATGATGAAGTCATAATTGACTTGTTATGGACCCTCTCATCAGGTCCTATGAAATGGCTAAAAAACATATTTCTATTACCCTTGTTTTAAAAATTTTACACACAGTAAATATGTTTGACCCCGTGCCCTCAGATGACCCTATTGACCTTTTGACCGATAACTTTTGTGAAGGGTCAATCTAATGTAATCTTCATGACTCCACGATCATGTTCATAATCTTAGGAGGAGTAGTGATTGAAGTGTAACTTATTTGAAGTATTTTGACTTTGACCCCTAACCATGGTCAGTGATGAAGTCATGATGACTTTTATTGACCTCCTCAGTCCTATGAGAATGAGCTAAACAGATTTTCTACTTGACCTGTGTTAAATTTTACACGCAGTAAATAACTTGACCTCTGTGACCCTACGTGACCTTTTGACCCCACAAAGCATACATTTTGGAAACCGTTCAACAAACCCTGCTCTGACCAATTGTGGTTTTCAATCCGATCACGTATGTGGAAGAGAGAGCCAATTGTCAGAAAGAAAGAAAGAAGAAGAAGAAGAAGAGAAGAAACGGTAAAACCAAGTGAAGTTAGCGATACGCCTAACTTAACTAAGACCTAGACCTGGACAGATCTAATTTACAATGCGGCCGTATTGGGAATGGATGGTGATCCCCTTAATGACCCTTGAGGTGACTTGACCTTGACCCCGTAACTTCTTCACCAAAATGTCATTAAAATGCATTTTTTAACGTGTTAACAACTTTACAAAAGGATCAATATTATTGAGTTTCAACTCAATCCAGCATGTCAGGGATTTGACCTTTTCACTCCTAAACTGACCCCCTGGGCACGGCTTGGGTCAACTGCACTTGTTCTGTATTTATGATGCCACAAGGATTATCCTGCCAATTTCAGGCTCATCGGAGCTTGTTTTGACGTTTTTTGACCTTTGACCTTTGGGGTCGAGACTATCAGAGACCTCTTCTACTATAGAACTTTTACATCACTGTAGTAAAATGTACTGGCTTTTCTCTGTCCTCTTTAGGCTAAGATCAATCCAATTTGGTCTTTTGTTAGCATTTTTGGCAAAATGGACCTTTTGACCCCTTAATGACTTTGATTCCCGGTAAAAAAAACCTCGTGTACACACAAAATGCATTTGTTCCAATGCAAATAAAAAAATTCGACATCTTATGTTCTGGAGCTAAGAAATTCTTGAAAGTATTTACCTAACACCGGAAATGACCTTAAATGACCTTTGACCTCCAAAATAAAAATACCTCTCATACACCCGGTAACAAGAATGTCATATCTGCAGTTGGTCACTGTCCTATGTTTGGGTTTTGAGATCAAAAAAATGAAAATTTTGAATATTTTTGGGTTTTGACCGGAATTGACCCCTTAATGAACCTTTTGATCCTGAAACTGTGGACAACCGCGAGACCCTGGCTATACAATACATGTGCTCTAAGGACGTCACTCTGCTACGTACTTTGTAAGGACAGCGGATTTTTTGATATTTTTTCACAATTTTGGCTTTCAAACCGGAAATGACCCCCTTAATGACCTTTGACTCCTTATCCCGAACCCCTATATGAAGCAAGGGTAAGTG
>JAMKCH010045631.1:0-12258 GCA_023653785.1 Ophioderma brevispina | reverse complement strand
CTCGGTTCCCGCAGTGTTTTCTCGGGTACTCCGGTTTCCTCCTGCTTCTTAAATCGAGCTTCTTCGCAAAAATCTGTTCTGTATTGGTTTCTCTGATGGCCGGAGCGCCTTGCATGGCATGCGCAATTGAACAGCGCCTTGAGCACGTTTACGTGGATATGTTGCGCGTTAAAAATACAGATTATTATTATTATTATTATAACAGAGACATTTTTTAATGACGTAATGCCAATTTCAAGAATTGAGATTTTTGGACAGTTGTGCTGGTATGTCCTATTAAATTATACATGCGAAACAGTAATACTCAAAAGAGTGTGCATTTGTCTAAAAAAGAGGATTATGTAATTAGAATTGAGATCCTATTGTAATTTAACGGTGGTGGGCTGGAATGCCGGAAAGTTCGTCCGTTTATATTAAAATCGTGCTAACCTCAGAAAATTACCTCTAACTTTCAACTTGCCATGTAACCAAGAAACAATGAATGAAGGAGCGTAGACTCATACATGGCACTTTAAACAACTCACAATATTTCCTTGTACAGGAGCGTACCGTTGTGGATTCGTTATCAACCCACAGTTGATATGCAAATTAACGCGTCACGCCCGGCACAGTGCTCACGGAAGTGCGATTACGCGGTACGCTTAAGTAGACTTGCTGTTCGTCACGTTTAGAAAAATCTGAGTACGCGCAAGTACACCAGGTGCAAACTGCCCAAAGCCCAAACAAACAAAACTATAGTTTGCTTTAGATTTGTTAATATTAGTCTAGGAAAGCTTTGTCGACTGAGAACATTTTAGTGTTATAAGTGAGAATAATTAGTTCCTCTATACCATATTAATAATTTTTCATACGATTTTTTTTTCGGTGTGAAAGGGATTCAAACATGTTAAGCAGAGTGGTCATCACAAATCAAAAACAACTCTGCATCCAAATGCGTCCGCGTATTTTTATTCCGCTCGGCGGCTAAAGCCGCCCTCGCAGGATAAAAATACGTGGACGCATGGATGAGATCGTTGTTGATTTGGAGGGAACCAACTCTGAACTGTTAGGGAATCCCTTAAATTCCCACCTATTTCTATTTGGAAGGCTGTTTCAGCAGCTTTGAATTATGATTGGGAGATCTCCAATATAATTATATTAATATACAAAATTCCCTCTTTTCGGACACATAGAATATTCAAGTTTAAATTTACATGTATAGTTAATAGCCAATTTACAAAATGCAACTGTGCAAAAAATCTCAAATTAAATTTTCGGTGAAAATTGGGGCACTCTCAAAAAATGTGCTATTATTGGCATTAACTGTTGGGGGAAAAAAGGAAAAAAAATATGAAATATGAGTGCATAAAAAATCAAGATTGAGTGCATTATTTGATTTCTGTTGGGCTTTTTCATCAGCTTCTGCATATCTTAAAAAGTTGCCATTTTGAGAGGAGCACAATGATTTCCATATGCAAATCTTATCAAATTTTGAAATATATGAGATGGTTAGTGGGCATGTGGTGAGTGTACATGCATGGAACACATGTAACATGCTTGTTGTGCACAGCATGCGAGAGGGTTGAACAGATGGGGGTGAGAGAGGAGGGTGAAAGGAGTGAGGCAGTGGGGGGAAAAGAGACTTTCAGAAGAGAGAAAATCTGAAATTGTGTCAATTTTTGTCCTAAAAGTGCTTATTTTGGAAATGTTGGATTTTTACGGGGGGGGGGGCGGGGGGGCAAAAGGCTCAAAGTTGGGGGGGGGCACCCAGCATACTACATACTTGTTCACTTATTGTGACTCTCTTGGATCAGATGAAAGGACACTTGAACCATCAAGTTCTTACTTGAGTGTTCCCCCAGGTATAACATCAAATTAAGATGTTCAATTATATGTGAAAAACACATCTCAGTGCCATGGTGAAATGACGCCATGCAAAATGACACCAAATGTCCTTCAATTTGAAAATTAGCTAGGTCCATTGGACCCTTTTTTTAAAACCTAGCGCTACCCTGGTCCAGTGCCAATGTCAGGTCCTAATAGGGTGTTTTGAGCATTGTCATTCCTTGTTTTGCGTATATATTTAGTCCGAGTCCTCGCTTAGGGTATCTTGCGGGTAAAATCCTTGTTTAGGGTCGGTTTGAAGAAGTTTTGGCATCCTGCTAGGGTCATTTTTGAAAGTCAATTCACGCGTGTGCTTACAACCATTTACCACATGAGTGACCCCCCCCCCCGGGGCGTAGGCTTCAATGATTCCTATCAATAGGTTGGGCAACACACAGGAACCTCAATATAACCACTAGACGAAGCCAGCTCAAAAAGGCGTAACCTCTTTTACCGGCAGGGGTACTCAATTACATAGCGTGGTGTACCAATTTATTCAGTATTCCCTGAGTTCCATAATCTGGTTTGGTACCAATTTATTAAATAATTCAATAATTGCATAGAATGAAAATGATACCCATTTACAGGGCAACAAGGCACGGCGCATGCACATGCCCATGTACGTGCAAGTTCGATAGGTGGCCGTAATGGAGGGGGGTTGGGTATATTATCATTTTCAAAACATGTTACATGGCAACCATTCTTCAATGCGGGCGTACGGCATCTATGGAAAGCAATCATTATTTGCGACAATGCATCATGGGTGTTATTTTTGTGGGCCACCAGGTAGCAGGCAGGCCACTTAGCAATCCGTTGTGGTGTGTATGTGACTGTAAAATGTACGGTTTGACCTTAAAATGTTAATTTTTTTGACTCAAGTGAAAAGTTGAAGCTCATTTGGATACCAAACTGAATACATAGGTCCATCATTTGTTGATGAGGTCCAAGGTCACTGTCGAAGGTCAAAGTTTATGTTATGTCTGGATGTGTGTATGCCACAAAAGTGGTTTGATATTTTTAAATGAAACCCTGCAAACAGCAAAAACAATCAACTAGTACAGACATTTTTGAGTTGTACTTTAGCAGATATTTTCAGTGGTTGCTAGAAAGTTGAGCTAAGTTCTAACAAGTGATACCAGCTCCAGTTAACGCGATACTTGAGGGCATTCAAGAAAAGTCGGCATTCTTACTCCAGGCGTATGGGCGTATTAGGGCGCAGTAATCTTCTTTTCTTGTGCTCAAATGTCCAACACATGTGTTGTCTTGATGGTCAATGTGGCCACAAATTTGATCAGTTTCACCTGTAGGGGTTTATAAAAAAATGATCAAAATACAACATCTGTTAGGTAGCTAGGGGGAGGAAAAGTATATGTTAGCTTCAGCAGGACCCAATTTGAGACAAATTCGGAGACGGCGAGAATACAAGTGATGTGATCAAACTCTGCTCTGATCGGAATGTGTATCTGGGGAAGAGTTCCCAGACAGTGGCCACTTGAAAGTATCAGTTTGAAGGAGGAGGCTAATGGTGTGTTAGAGTCAGTCAAGATTAGAATACTTTTTCAGTAAACCTGCTAGTGTCAGTCCACACAATTACAAGACTGAAAAATTGTGAAGGAGTGTAGATTTCAAACCATTTGTGTGAAATAGCCCAACCCATCTGTAAAAGATTAATGATAGGGTAGGTGAGTGTGTGTGTGGGGGGGGGGGGAGATGGGGGGAAGGTAGGGCTACATACCTCGAGTGGGGTGGAGGAAGATGGGGGAAAGATGGTGGAATGGGGTTTTCATTCCCTTCGCTTCAATTCGGCTTATTACATTTGCATTCCCCCGGTTTTATAACATTTATCCTAATTTAAAGTTCATGTTGCCCCCTCCCTCCAAGATGAAAATTTTCAATATCTCACAAGAAATTGTTCATAGTCTCTCCCCAGTCCTCCACCCCCCCCCATCCTCTGGTGTACATAATGACCCTTCACTGATTTTCCTCTTTGGAAAAATGCTTGCAATTTGATTACATTAGACTCTATTTAATATGATGATTGAGATGAGACTTGACATTGCCGAGATGGGTTAGGCTTTGTACAGTAGTCAAGGCTATCCTCCGCGGTACTACTTTTGTTGTGGATTCTAAAGACATTGTTTTCTTAATTGGTAAATGATATAAATTTGAATTAAGGAAAAGTGGATATAGCAATCTAATGTCTGCAGAAATCCCCACCTTAATTTGCCTTCAACATGGTCTTTTCTCCTTAAATATTCGAGAAATAGAAAAATTCTCTTTTATTTAGAGTATCTTGTCTGAGTTTCTGAGTTAATCTCGGCACCATACATAGGCCTAGGGCTGTCTAAAGCTATTTTGAGCACTCGGCATTTCACCCTGTGGCCATTGTGGGTACTAGTGTCAATTAAAGAAACATGGCACATATTTTAGAAAGAATCAACGGTAATGTCGTGGCAGCGCCAGCTTTGGGGGGGGGGGAAGGGGGGGCGGGCGAAATAGGGGAAAAGGAATTTGTTTCGGGGAGAGTGAACTTTTGCGGCAGCAAAACTTCCCAAATTTGAGATTTTTAAACAATTTTTTGTCAAACATAATAATATTTTAAAAACCCAAAAACCAATTTTTAACCCCAAATTGCTTGCCTTTCCCAAACATCCATATTTTCTTGCTGGCTAAGGGGAGGAAACTGGGCGGATAAAAACCCCCATACTATGGTGATATATCTGTACGGAAACTGGATCCTGAGCAACCAGGACTTGATCAGGATTATCTTGCCTCGCTCCTGCCAACCCTCCAGATCACTCCATATGGTGGTGTATTATAACAGAATAACCTCAATATCACATTGTGCTTGCTGTAATGAGGACTGATTAGATGATTTTTATATTCTATAGTATCACAATGGAGCAGGGCAGAGGAACCAGATACCTGGATCACTAACCGAGGCCGGAGCGATCCCGGCTTCGCTCTGGATTGCTCCTGGATTAGGTGTTCTACAGATATATCACCATACTCACCTCCCTTTGGCACACCACGGAACATGTTTAACTTGATGGCCTCAATAGAGGTTGGTCTTTTTGTGGAGCTTGCAAATATTTTAAAGAAAGACCAAAAGTATTGACCAGAAGAAGTTGGTCTTTGCACTTACCTTCATAGATTTAAGGGCATTCCCATTTGGAAAGTCTTGGGTTTCACAAAATACAAGCTGTTAAAAAATTACGAGATAAAATCTAAGCCAATTGTACAAGTAGCAAAACCTCCATCTCACAATTTACTGTCAGAGTGCCTGAATTAGAAAATGAAGACTCCAGATAACGATTATATTTACACAAAACTGACAAGTTTCTACAAGTCTAAGGAATTTTCCAGGTCGCTCGAGATGTTTCATATACACATACCAAATTTTAGTGAAAAAGTGGATATGAATTCAACAATGATCCCGCAAGCATGCCAAATTCTTTCCTCCTTGTTATTGCCTCACACATAGTGCCTCTGGCAATTTGAACCGTTTCACTAAATGACACGCCTATACAGCAGGCCTTGCCCGGATACAACGAGTCATTCTCTCGGCTCTTAAAATACGTTTCACCAAAGCCGTTAACGTTTTCCCTGACAAAACTGTTCTTCAATGGTACAGCAGTACACAGTTCTGCATCTTTTTCTAACTTAGCAACAAGATCTGGACACCTTATTTTGGAGACAGATGTTCAGTGATATATGTTCTTCGATCAGAGATTTTGCACTCCGTTCATGGGGAATAGCACAAAAAATCACCAGGAGCAATGGGTTAAATGGAGTTATGAAGGGTTCTGACATTATTTCCCTTCGGCACGGGGAATGCCCCGATGATGCTGCGAGAATTCTAGAACGTAATTTGAAGTTAACTCAGGTCTTGCACTCTGCCGTGAGTGGTCCCAACAAACCCCTGTCCACGGTTTTAATTTGGTTCGCTACACAGATTCCACACTAACCTTAGTGAATGGGCTTTAAAAACCAATTTGGGTATTTATTGCATGTGGATTTTTTGTGCGGTATGATGAATTGAAAGTTGTAACAGAAGGATATATTGCCTTATGCTACCGCACCCGTACTTACCTTATTGTTAGGGGAATCAGTTTCCTGCATTTTAGAATCCATTTGAAATCCCACTAGTATCCTTTTAAACTGTTGCGGTGAGGTGTTTTGTGTGAAATTTCAAAAGGTTGTTAACGACACTGTATTTTGTCATAGTGGATTCTAGAAATTGAAATTTGGGGGAAAAAGTCAAACTATGAGTTAAAAGATGAACAGAAACTGCTAGATGTGTTTCGAAAAAATATGGTGCTTTACATGTTACGTGATTTAGAATCATTTATTGAATCTATGTGCTCCTGATAAAAAAATACGCCTAACATTTTGGAATGAAAAAACTAAAAGTTGGAGTGGTATCGGATTGTGTAATCCTAGGGCAATTCCTATGGTGCCGATACACAACATCTGTCAATACAGTTCACTTTTTCATAATGCACAAAGCAAAAGTCAATTTGTTACCCATTTTTTAAAAAGTGTTTTTTGGTGTTTTTAAATTTTTCACAAATAAATTATTTTTTTTTAATTATTATTTTATATTGTCTTTATTTCAACATTTTTTTAAAATCAGGAGTTGGTTACTTATTTGATTAACTACAAAAATGATGCAAGGTGTGTTTCAGTTGGACCAAAATATATAAAGTGGCAACAGGGTTGAGTGTTAGAAAAGATGTCAAGCTGAATGTGGGTTCATTGATTTTGTCATGAAGGAAAGCAAATGATACCTAAACATATATGTCAAGCATATAAAACCCCTCACTGCGTCAGTGTTTTGCATTGTTTTCTCTTTATCCTAACCTACATTTTGGATAGGAGGCCATGAAATAATGAGAACATGTGTGGTACATAGGTGGAAAAGCACATGACTTGTGAATTCATTAGACCTTTGAAATCATGAGATTGAGCCCCACTGAGGTCTATGGTTGGTATTCTGAAAGGGAGACTCACTTTAGACCTGGGTTTAACGCAGGGTTAGTCCTACAAGAGGGACCTTTTTCCTTTCAAATACTTTGTTATTTAAATGTAACGGGGAGAAAATTCCTCCTGGATGGGCTGTTCCAGCCCATCCATGAGGAATTTTCTCGCCGTTACGCATGCATTTTAGAGTATGTTGTAAGAAAAAAAGGTCCCCTCTTGCAGGACTAACCCTGGTATTAAACCACAGGTCTAAAGTTAGTCTCCGTTTTCATAATACCACCAGTGTGTTTTTGTGTCCCAGGGCAAGATACTCAATACCTCGCCTATCCAAGCAAAATCTGGGAGCTGCTATGGGGAATTTTAACACCTAACTGCTGATAGGATTGTGTGCGCTTGTAAGGCATGTCTTTGATTGAGCCCGAATAAAGTGAAATGACTTTGACGATTTCTTGAAGGCGGTTTAATCATAAGATTAAGCTCTATATCAAAACCTTGTTGTTATTATAAGTAGCTGTGTCTGTGTGTGTATGTTTTTTGTGTGGGGGGGGTGGGGTGGTAATTTTGAGTAAAAGTGATACTCGAGAGTAAATCATTCAACATGGTTCAAGTACCAACATTTTGTTTGGTGGATTTCAATGGTACTTCACACAAGAACCTTGGGTTGGAGTTGCAACATGTAACCTCAACACACTGGGGTCAAAGGTCAACATAGACTCATTTCAGGTATCTTTAAGGAACATGGCATAAAAAATATTAGACATAATGAATACCCTTAATTGAACATTCCACAAATCTGAATACAATTTGGATGTTTACATTAGTTCAAAGGGGACACATATTTAAGTGGGTTAGTGTGATATAGGCTATGTTGCCTTTGCCTGCTATATTGGCAGTGTGGTCAGAAAAGCAACTGATTCCACGGTGGAAAGATTCCCCAAGGAAGCCACCAGCTGCCCCTGTTATGCCACTGGCACCCTGTTTGACCCCATGCAAATCGCATCTTTTATTTTTGAGTCAATTTTTAAGCAATGGTGACACAATTTTACCACCGTATAAGTAGGGACATCAAGAGCTATTACCTCCCAAAAAATCAGAAAATCCATTGCGGGAATCTTGCCATATAGGCCTACCAGTCAACGGTCATAATAGTATGTTATAGCGCCTCTATATGCCTATTTTCCCTCGAAAGATGGTGTAAAACTAGATTTTTGATGAAAAATCATAGTTGCCCGCAATGACATTTCATCAAATTTACAACAGGGATGTTGTTATCGAAGAAATACTTAAAAGTTAATTGTCTAAAGTGTATCGCCATTGATATTTTTTGTTTTTTATCTCATTTTTCATAAAACTTAAAAGACCTTCAAGCGCTGTCTGGAATGGAAGAGCACACTTTTCCCCATTTGTCCACATTTTTACGTAGCTGCTGCGACAGGTTACATATTGCCTGTTTACTGACTACCTTCTGAAGGTAATCCACCATCTTGAGGATTCCTTTGGAATCTCACAAAACCAAACCATCACATTGCTGCTGAGTAAGTACCTTTGGCCTTCCTCAGAGTTGGAGACTCTGATGCTTCCGCGGCTTTGACTGTGTTTGGTCTCTGTTGAAAAAGATGGACCCAAGACTAGTCGATATTCCAATGGTTGATGAACATCGGCAGACCGTCTGTGAAGTGTACCCTGTCCAACTCGAAGTACTAAGTGCGACTTGGGGTATACATTGTACCGACTTTCGGTGCGCACATAGGCAAAGCACAATCGCACTGCAACTGAAAGGCGGCACTGGTATACTTCGCCCGTCGTTACTCATACTTCAGCCTGGCACAAAGTATAATGCCGGTTGTCGAGGTGCATGATGCTTTCTGACATGGGGTTAGAAGCCTGCTACACCTAGAAAACTAGAGCCAGCTGCATTTTAAAGGCCAGCTTTGAATGAGCCGCCCCGTGGAACCATTGTTAATATTTGGACCATTTGCATATGAAAGTTGCACCCTATAGAAAATGGAGGGGTTTAATATTTGCATTTGATTTATGTATGTTACTCTATAATGTGGATACTTATACCTGTCTTACTTCTGTTCGCATGTGTTTGAGGTTACGAACAAAGAATCTTTTTTTGGAGTAAAGCACATGTTAGAAAATGTGCAAGAAAGATGTTATCAATATTTTTTTAGGATTTTATTTTGGACCCTTTTTTATATTTCACCCTTTATTAAAGTTCAAAACATCAGACTTTTTTCATCAAAATCGTGCTGTTATTAAATAGAGTGAGAAAGTCTAACCCTAAGGACAAAAATATCAATATTCCCAAATATCTCCATTTGATATAACCCAAAGACCATTGGGAATCATCGCGGTTGTGGAACTCTGGGCATAAGAAGATTTCTTGTATTAACCCTAACCATGCCGGAGGAAATGAGGCAACGAAAACGTGGTACCGTCGGAAAATGCTTTTCGTTGCATCTGGGCCGTCAACAACTATTTGTTTGGTCGCTCAAATGACCTCTCATTGGCTCTCATTGCATCTGGGCCGTCTTACCGGAAATGACGCGATGTTTTTCGTTGCACCTGGGCCGTCTTCCCGGAAAATGACGCGATGTGTTTCCTTGCATCTGGGCCGTCTTCCGGGAAAATGACGCGATGTTTTTCGTTGTCATCTGGGCCCGTTTATGACTGGAAGATGCGATGCTTTTCACTTCCTTTACGGATGGTTTTTGCCCGCAGAGGCGCAATGATTGATCATCAGGCGGTGACACTTTACAAATGCCCATAGACATTTTCTATTTCGATGGTGATAGCGCCACCATATGCGATAAAGCTATTGGGTTAATTATGCATCAACGTATTCGTGACGTAAACCGGAGCATGACGTAGCTTAATAGCGCCACTCACGACTATGATGTAGCGTAATAGCCGCACTCACGACTGGCGAACTATAAGCTACAAATTTGTCATGGCAGATCGTGTTCATAGGGGCATCCATTATTATTTAATTTTATTTATTTATTTACCCTGTTTTTTAATTGCATTTCCACGCGATGTTTCTCGTTGCATCTGGGACTCTGTTCCGTACATGGCCGATGTTTTTCGTTGCAATCTTGGGCCGTCTTCCGGGAAAATGACGCGATGTTTTTCGTTGCATTGGGCCGTCGTCCGAGGAAAATGGCGCGATGTTTTTCGTTGCATCTGTGCCGGTATTGACTTTACTCTACTTATTCCTGTGCCGGAAAAACGGCCGAGTGCAATGAAACGCACACTTTGGCTCTCGTGCATCTCGGCCGTTAAAAATAAAATAGATTGCCTTTCGTGGCATTTGGGCCGTCGGCCGGCAAAAACGACCCGGTCCGGGTTAGTTAAGCTCAAGTCTGAATTTGTGTGTTTTTGGTGGGAAATTTATACAAATTAAAATTTTATTACCAAATTTGGCATGGTGTATACAAAAGAAAAAAGAAAAGCAGTCATGTGATTTTTAACATGCATAGAGTTAGGGTTCAGGTTTACAACTTTGGTCACAAGATTGATGTATGTCTTTATAAGACAATAATCATAGTGAATCAAAAAAAGATCACTTTGCATGCAAGCTGTTATAGCAAGTAAAAAACATCTCCCTAACTTTCCTTGCATCTCCGTAATCATTCCTCAATGCACACACACCCTTACTTGTACCCCTAATATCCACAAGCTGTTATTCATACCAATTGATATCGCCTTCCGCCATCAACGGCAGCTTTGGGTGAGGAGCCCCAGCGGCAATCCACGTAAGAAAGCGAACAAATCTCGGGCTATTCATATCGGCACCTCAACATCGGGTTTAGCAAAATTAACTGTAGATTAGACTCGCATTCTCTAAATGTTTACGCGGTTCTTTTGCCACCGAAAAACACTGTTGCAGTAATCGCTTGTTGTGATTTGTTTTGAATTAATCTGTAGATGCTAAAATTAAACAGTGTGGTGGAAGTTAATTTGCCCATCTGTGAGTTTAAATTAATTCTACTGGGTATTAGTTTATTCTGGGTTTTATTAATACTACATGGGTATCATGAAGACTCTTTAAATTAACTGAAAAGTTCAGGTTTTTCAATCTATACGGGAGAACTTGTGATTTCAGAGGAGCTTTTTTAAACGGATAGTCACCAAAGCCCTTAGGGGGACTCCCATGAGGGAAATTATAGTAATCGACATGATTGGCAACTTCGTGGATGCGCCACGAAGCACTTGCACTTCTGTGTGACTTCTAGCACTATTAGACTTGATTACTCGACATAAGTCGCCTCAAACATGATTGATTTTTAGTGCATTTTTACAACATCACTGTGGTATTCCTTACCGCAGTTCCCCAAAGACCCCCAGCTGAAGCCATACCTTCAGTTTTTGAAGTCCCCTTTTCTAAAAATGTTTGCCTTAGAAGTTACATTTTAGCCAAATTTTAGTTCCAAAGCTGCAAATTTTGTCAAAATTTTGGTTCTAACACGGTCCTACATTTGATAGACAAAATCAGTTCATTTGAAACAAAGATAAAAAGATGTTCTCTCATCATTGAAAAGAGTTTTTACATAATGTTTAGAATGATACTTTCCAATATTTCTAATATTGCTGATCAAGTTTTTATCACAGGTATTTTCTCCCATGCATCATACACCTGGGTATATCAATCTCTCACCTGACAGATCATAGCTTTACAATCACAAAGCCATGGTCATGTGAGTTGCTTACCAAATCCTGTCAAAAAGCCTGCAATGACAATGATGGTGGCAGTGATGTCACGGCCATCAGCTAGCAGTCAGTCAAGATAAAAGCATGCCAGATGCACAATGAATGGTGGCAGTGATGTCACTGCCATCGGTAGCATTCAGTCAAGATAAAAGCCTGCCAGATGCACATGAATGGTGGCAGTGACTTGTCACTGCCATCAACTAGCAGTCAGTCAAGATAAAAGCATGCCAGATGCACAATGAATGGTGGCAGTGATGTCACTGCCATCAACTAGCAGTCAGTCAAGATAAAAGCATGCCAGATGCACAATGAATGGTGGCAGTGATGTCACGGCCATCAGCTAGCAGTCAGTCAAGATAAAGCATGCCAGATGCACAATGAATGGTGGCAGTGATGTCACGGCCATCAGCTAGCAGTCAGTCAAGATAAAAGCATGCCAGATGCACAATGAATGGTGGCAGTGATGTCACGGCCATCAGCTAGCAGTCAGTCAAGATAAAAGCATGCCAGATGCACAATGAATGGTGGCAGTGATGTCACTGCATTCAGCTAAACAGTCAATTAAGGGGGATGACCGATTTAAGTATATAAGTTTTTCTTCTTGATAGAATGGTCTCACACCAATCTATAAAGTTTCGCACCAATATTTTCAACCAGTTTTGATGTGAGAGCTGAAAATGTGATTTTGTAAGCTCC
>JAMKCH010045630.1:0-12070 GCA_023653785.1 Ophioderma brevispina | reverse complement strand
TGAATGTTTTGAAGTGGTGTTATCTGTACAAGCCAAGAGTTAAATAGCCACAGGTCTCATGTGATACTGGGACCTACAAGGGCTTCAGCCTGGAGAGCTAATGGCGGCCATCAGCACATTGCTTGCGGTGTGGGCGCAGGTTGCCCAAAGGCTAGGCCCACCACCGAAAACTGGGATTGACGTCAGGAAGGCATCCGGTCAATTTATCTTTTGCTCAATAAATCCTCACAAAGCAGTATTGCTGAGTGAGGATTTATCCGGCCACCCTCGGTAACGGGGACAAAACCGGATTAAAACTTGGGATAACTAACTAACTAACTCTGTGACTCTTCTGTTGAGCTTCCAGGGCCTACTTCCAAAAAACTCCCACACCACTATGAACTAGCACAATACATAAATATGTGAATAATTTAATACCATAATACACAAACTTTTTTCTAATATTTCAAATCAGGAGATACAATTATGATAGCAAAAGGCATGTAACCTTACAAATTTCTAAGTTGGGTTTCAGCTACAGGTTTATCAGTTAATCCTTCCTGGCACCATTTTGTGCTGTACTTGTTTCAAAATGCAACCGCTTCCAAGTTGAAGGAATACTACTACTTGTACACTCTGCTTTGAATTTGACCAGAACAACATATTCCACAGTAGTCAAACAGGACACAGACTCAGGTTTAGAACAAGATTGTTAGAAATGCAACCTGTTGGTTTGCATTTGGGGTGCTTAAATTTGTTGCCTCAATTACCACCATGATTGAAACAATTTTCTTATCACCCAGTGCGTAACAGGCTTGCCGCTCTGAGGGCAGATTTCCCAGTCTTGGGAAATTTTCCCTCTCAGGGGGTCAAGAGGCCCAATTTTCCCGGTCAGAGGGCTAAAAAACAATGACTGATAGCACGGTTTCTGCAAACTTTTTCCCGGCCAAAGTCGTCAGGGGGGCAAAATGCACCCCCCTGCCCCCCGCCTGTTACGCCACGTTATCACCTGAAATGAACAACTTATAAATATGAATCACCTGGTTTTGTCTGAGGTACTAACACTGTTTAGATTTTGAAGTAAATGAATATGTCACACGGTACACACACCCGCCTACTAACTTTGCATCCAATTTCTTCGAAGCATCTGAGACAGCGCAGGTTCTGGCCTAAGTTGCCACCTTTTTGTAGATTGAAAGTGACGTATGTCATAACAGATTGCCAGTCTGATCTTTCCATCTTCCACCATGTCATCAATGTCCTAAAGTTAAAAATTTCAAATATGTGTGATTATAATTACAAAGTTTATGGCCAAGGGAAAAAAAATTATGACATTGTGTATGTAAGAATAAGAGAAGCAACATAAGACTTCCAGTGAACTTTTATTGACCTGACCTCCCTTTATTACCCATGCATAGACTCCTTGTCTCAAGGTATAAACAACTGTGCCAAGCAATAATGGTGTATGACTGGAGCAATATTTTTAACTTAAGTCAAGGGCGCACCAAGGGAGTGGAAGGGATTATGTATCCAAAAATTCAGGAAAAGCAGGGGTTTTGAGAATACATTGCCATATAAATTAGGATTTTTTACCTATGTTTTACCTGCGCAAACCCTGACCATAAGTGACCCTTGAATGACCGATGACCTTCATGTGTTACCTTCTCATGGGTACACATAAGATCCATAGTCCAATGTATAAGCATACCAAGTATGAACAATCCATCACTGCAAATACAAAGCTTACAGTAAGTTGAAAAAGTGTAAACCAAAGGTGTGTATACTAGAGGAATATAATTATCCTAAGTGGAACCCTGAATGACTTTGACCTCATCGGTTGACCCACATAAGGACCCCTTGCTCAATGTATAAAACTGCCAAGTATGAAACTGATCATCACTGCAGTAAAAAACAGAAAGTTGAAAAAGTGTCAACCAAAAAAGGTGTATACTAGAGAATATAATCTCCTAAGTGACCCTGAAATGATGACTTGACCTAATCGGTTACCCACATAAAGACCCCTGTGTTCAATGTATTTAAAACTGCCCCAAGTATGAACTTGATCCATCACTGGTAAAAACAGGAAAGTTGTGAAAAAGTTGTGTCAACCAAACAGATGTATACTAACACATTTGACACATGCAGGACAGAAGACCACAGGACAGACAGACACACAAATCACACATTGCCAACACCATAGGCTTTTGATTGCAGCAGATGGCCTAAAACGTTGTGGAAATTACTGCTGATGCCTTTGTATGAGGCTTTCATGCAAGGGGCATGGTAAAAAATACAGCACAAAAACTTGCAAGATACCCTTGGCCGGGATGTAAAAAATGAAAAGTTCCCCCGGGAAGAAAATGGTTGCGAAGAAAGCAATTCACGCAGCTTCATGGGCGGGACAGGGGGAGGGTCGGGGGTGGTTGTAGGGCCGGTGAGTAGGGGTCCGGGGGGAAGGGCGCGGGCGTGGGGAGGGGGTGTCTGAAGGTGGGATGTGCCCCCCTTAGAAGTTGGAGATTTTGCAAATCACAGAGTAATCGGCGCACTATTTGGTGCCCAACATTTTTACACTTTTTGCAGCATATACGAGAAGCTTAAAATTTTCTGGTTAGAGGAACAAAAGCTACCGGAGTTTTTTCAAGACTTCCAGTAAAACACCGAGAACCCAATTCACCTTAAGGTTCGCACTCACATTTGCGAGAACCCAAAGTAGGTTCATTCACACAGGTTTCAAGTGCTAAAAAAACAAAAGTTGTATTTTACTTACCTACTCCAACTAACCACAAGTTTTCTAGTGCCTTCAATCCCTTTGAACAATGTTTGACACTGGCATATGGTCAATTTTAATTACAAATCGATACAAAGCTTTTTTCGTTTTGCCGCATCCTAATAAATTATATGGGCTTTCCATTATTAACGCAAGGAGAAACAACAATCCACCCTTTGTCGTATCCCTTGTGGCCGCCCCTCCAATTGCTTATCATTTCTCCTTCGCTTTTCCGTGCAACTGCCTCCTTTCACCCTCCCCTTACACATTTTCGTCCCCACACCTTTCCTCACACTCTAACTTCCCTTCCATAAGTGTCCCCCCAGCCCTTCAACAATGTGATCATCCCTCCACCTTGCCCTCCCATTCAACATTCTACATTCTTCACTCACTGCGTTTCTACCCTTTAACTATTTAATCGCATATGAATTAATATCAAAAGAGGTATAGTAAATGCAAGAGATAAGGTATTGAAAAATAACAAAATGATTGTCACAACGCTAAAACTTTAAATTACCTGTCTCATTTAAAGAAGCTAACCAAAACCCCTTTCGTCCTTTATTCAACGCTTAGTCGGCGGCAACACAAGCAATGACAACATAGAATGAGGTCAGTGCGTGAAAGCACAACAAAAACAAACGCAATGTTCTTTTGAAATTCTTATTGGACATGGAATAAAGACGAGTCAGTTTATTTTCTGAGAACGATAACCTGTTCTTATCCTCCAAGTAAATACCGGTCCACTGTGCAAACCATGGACCAATTTTTACCTCTATGACCTCAAAAGTATGAGTTCCGAACAGAATGTAACCAAAGCAGAAAAGCATGTGGACGCCATTTCCCAAGAGTAGAGATCAGTGGGGAATTCCCAGGGCCGGGGTTTCCCGTTTGCATTAGCACGGATTTCCAACTGCGTGATTGAAGTGTTGTTTTTTTTCTTAGTATTTTGACTCCAAATTTTGACTCCTTACTCTGACTTATATATTATATTTATATATTTTAAGGTTATTTTATTTTTTTAGTGATGTTTTTTACACTTAGTGTTATAAATTAGTTTAATAGTTAAGATTTGACAGAGGTTGAAGTTGAAACTGTCTCAGTCATCCAAAGTTTTTCTGATGTTTGCCGCTCTGATTACATTACATCGATCTCTAAGGAGGAAGCAGGCAGGCAACATGCAATAAGTTCTTGGGAAGTCGGATTGCAGCGCTGGCAATTGTGGACGAAAGGGAAAAAAACACGCCCGCTGATACGGTCCCTGGGTGCTTGTGGTAGTGGCTACTGACATGTATACATGTACGAAAGCGCCTACGAGAGCTTGCAAAAGGGAGTGGTGTCAAAAATAAATGAAAGGGGGTTTCCAACTCGCTGAACGATAGCTTCAACACATAATTAAACCTCGTCTTACCCGCCGGCATTCATGGCTGACACGCGTCGGAACTCAACAAAAGGATAATACAAGTAGCATTTCCAAGTCGAATGTACAATGTTGAGTGTGTATATTATATAGCTATAAATTGGTTAAATTCACCAGTCAAGTTTTTGTGAATGAGCCTTGGGATTCCGCGAGTAGTCAAAGTTTCCCGGGAATGCGATTACCAAAACCCACTTTTTCCCGCGTGCCTTGTGTACTAAAGGTAAATCTACCCGATAGGTAATACTGCCCCTCCACGGCAAAAGGGACTAACTAACAATTCATGTTTTGGAGATAAATGGAAAGTTTGATTTTGTTCCAGCCCTGGAAAAGTTAGTTTTGTTTTATTCGGTTTAAACCTATTTCAATATGTTGTAGCTTTGCCTTATTTGGCCCGAAATAAATTTTTGATAATGTGTACATTTACGTTCAAAACTGTCAGGTAGGCCCTTTGCCGTAGATTATCTTTAGTCTGAGTTCCAAAATACACGAAAGGGTCTAATTACACACAATCCATGTTCATTTGTTTGCAGTTAATAGAAATTTAATTCTTTTTATGTAATTGTACATGTCAGAAGATATTACACTTCTTTATTTACACATCCTAACAAATTTTCAACAGTTCAGACTCCAAACAACAAATTATGTAGTGGACCCCTGAATGTCCATAATTTGAAATTGCTGGCTCTATAGCTGCAGTGAATGCGTCTGATACACTTCCTTTGTAATAACAAAATAGATGTGTTTGTTAATAGATTTGGTCTCACTATTTCAGATTCTAGCCAAAAACAAGTTCTAAAATTATATTTCAGAGGTATTGGCTTTGCGTCTTCTAGTACGAGAAAAAAAATGGTGCAAAATTATGGCGTATCCTTGAGTTGAGACCTGGATGGAGAAGCCAATCAAGCCTATACAAAATAAAGCTACAAATCCCATTCAACTCTTTCATGGTCTATGGAGTGTTGATTATTCATGCTGAAATCACATAGGAGTACAAATGCCTTGGAAAGGGTTATGAGAACCATACATGCTTTTAAAAGATGGTGGTTATAAAAATTACTTTTTATGCACTAAGTTCAAAGATATATGAAAACGTAAGACAGACTCTATTGTTTAATCATTCGATTTCAACTTTATAGGGGCATTTCATGCGTATGATACAATAACAATTCAATATAAAATGAACAAATTGAAGATGTCCTCAAACTTGCCAGTTAGCCTTTTGCTGTGGCTGCTGTTCCCAAGAGGTGATATCACAAGTACAACCCTGAGTCTGTGTGTCTTAGCACTGTGCATTGATGCAGGAAGCATATAAACTGATGGGTAATTGTCTCTCCAAGCCATCTTTGTGCCCACGCAACCGCTTACAATCAGTTAGGGCCTTTCCATGGTTGAATTAGGAAAATGGTGCATTACTCCCTTTTGACATGGTAATTTTAGAAACAGGGACATTTCTGACACATTATGTTTTGTTTTTAAATGTATAATATGATGTTACACAATCACCAGTATGCATAACTCAATTTCTGAAAAATTGTCAGTTAGGCCATTTTGCCTTGGGGCGGCAGTAATGTGATGAGTGGATGATGAAAACTCATCTTGGCCAGAACTATGATGGAAAGGGTTGACAGAAATATTTAACAATCGGTATACAACAAATACATGAAGTTCAGTATCTGCGAAACTTACATGACTTTTGACCTCAATGTGCAAACCTGTTCACAACTGTGTGTTGTAGTCCATCAACATGCCAAGTGTGAAAGTTATCAGACATTCCAATGAAAAAATGATGTCCTTTTATCCTAACATGTATGCCTAACTGCAGAAAATTACTGAGCCATAGCAATGACAACATGATCTTGACCCTTCCAAGTATTACCATCAGGCCACCTCATGACAGTCTAGCAAGTGACTTTGCCTTGGTCAATTCCCTTGACATCTCTTACATATGCAGAACCCCTATTGCCACCTTAAACAACCAAGCTTGGTTTCAATTGGACTTCCAACTTTCGAAGCGACCTGAAAACGAAACTTAACCAAAAAAACCTAACCAAAACTAGAACATACATACGGACATACGTGCTATCGCCAAAATCCCCCATTTCTGCTTTTCAAGCCAGGGGAATAAAATGAGAGCCCAAATGAATTACCAAACTGACATTGTTGACATAATATAATCAGGAATAATAAACATTTTTTGTCTAAAGTATAACGCCATCCTTGCCCGAGCTATTTAGGGAATTCTTTAACTAACGCGTTACATTGTCAAAATTCTGGTTAATCACTTACCAAAATTGATCGATAACCTAAACTCTCAGCTGCCTTGAAAGCCAATGGTGTGGGAAGTTGTCTCTGTAAAACAAAAGATTGAAAAAATACTCATTAACATCAAATCTAAAGTGCAGCAATTTGAAAACCATACTCATCTTGCATTTTCACTCTTTAGTTGACCACTGAAATCTTTGTAAATTATAACAAAAAGGCAGAGGCATTTAGATTGTGTCGTTGGGAGCTCCTTAACATGAAATTGTGACAACTCCGGGATAAATTTGACATGACTAAACAGTGTGAGTAAGTCATATATTTGTGCTATTTGTCATAATAAATTGAGGTCGATAATTCAGGCACTATTGTTGTTCATATTCCGATTGACCTCTGTGACCCATCTAAGCAAATTAAAATCCAGATTCTGGGATGGGACACGGAGGTCAATCGGGATATGACCATTGTTGTTGCGATTGTAGCCCGCAGTGCCTGAATTATCGAACTCGCGTATTGTAATCCCAATATGACATTATTTTTTATCACGCAGGCTTATTTTTTGAAATTTCCATCACGTTTTTTTGGACTAAATAGGTAATTTTGGTGAAAAAAATGTCACGTTTGAGCCCACTACATAAATTTGGGGCGTTTGCACGTATTGGGCTCTTACAGCATGCCAAAATCTAGAAATATGAAACCTCCATTAACCATCTCTCATCTGACCAAAATACATCATTTTGTATGAAAGTGTTCAGGCATTTCATTTATAATTACTTGGGCTAATTATATGTCGAAGTAGACATATCTTATGAAAGCAAATGCAAATACCAATTGAGAACAAACACAAT
The DNA here is from genome assembly GCA_023653785.1 of Ophioderma brevispina. NCBI lineage: Eukaryota > Metazoa > Echinodermata > Ophiuroidea > Amphilepidida > Ophiodermatidae > Ophioderma > Ophioderma brevispina. Next base: position 4,800 of record JAMKCH010045630.1, on the reverse strand, counting down.
GAAACTGACCTCTAGTGACCACTGAATCAGCATGTGTACCCCTAGTATACCACAGACTTTTACCAGACACTCAACAATACTCACTAAAGGAATCTAGGTTTGCCGCCGGGTACCTCTCCACCATACGATACACACGCCAAAGAATTCTCAAACCCCAACAAATCGAGGCACGTCGTGCTAATTACAACGTCACACCACTGTAACCATGCATTAATGCATGTCGAGTGATCTATTCCAACCAACTTGAATTACTGCACGGGGTCCTGCATGTACATTCAGGGGAAATCCGATGCGCTTGTTTGTGGACACGAGGGTCCGAACGTCCAGGCAATTGAATTTGTAAAACACAAAAGATCGAAAATAGCAAAAAAGTTATAATGGAAACGATTGTTCATAAATGGGAATGTTTTGAAGAAGGGTGGGTTTTCCTTGTGCATATTAGCAATGTCAGTATCAATAAAGACGATGTCAAAAAATAAACCACTGGACATTTTTCGCTAATATAGACTGTGATCTATTGCAACAAAATTGTACTTACGTGTCTACGAAATTAGTATGAGAAAAATGAGGATGAAATGCTAATTTGAGATTTGGCCCAGGGCTTAAGCTTTCTGTGCTTTGTATAGCGCTATACAATTGGACCCCAAAACCAAGGTTAAGATATTAAGCAGGCGGCGTTTTCAATATAATCCGATGATGTTGTAACGAGTTTGTTTGTGGTATATGCCCCTTGTTACAATAAGGCATACAAATAGCAAAGTATTAGATTGATCCAATTTGCACTGTTTACTCAATTAAAAAGTGTCAATGGAATGAAACAAAATTGGGACTTCCCCAATGACCTTGGGTTGAAATTAATGGACCACTGATATCAACGTATCGTATCCTCATGGACCTTCAATACAGGAGCATAGCAAATATGAACTATCCATGTTTGACTAATCTTGTTTCATAATATTTTGAAACACTGTAATTGGTACTGCCACTAAATTCATTGTGTGGTCATTAGTGTGGTCAATCTCATGCCAGTATATTTTAAACAGACTTTGGATGGGACAGGAGGGGGAAGGACAAGTTTATAGTGACCCATGTCTTTCAAGCCTATATCTCTTGCATAGCTGCCAATATTAACAAGGCGGTGCTCGAACCACAAGGTCCCCCCTCGCCGGTAATTAAAAAGGAGCGAAAGTAACATAACTTTAAGATTTCACAGGGGAAGATCGTGGTAGAATCTGAGGCTCATGCCATAGCAGTTGCAATACCATGGATGACCCAAGATGACTTCGAAAAATGTTGGTTGTAGTCAAACAAGTCTGGATACATATTAGTAGTTAGTTGACCTTGGTGTGACCCATTTGACCTCAAAAATTAGGTTCACAACTTTCATTTCTGTATGATGACCACACCTATAAGTTTCATAACCATGCAACCATTTGTGATTGACCTTATGGTGATTGACCTGATGACCTTGGAAATGTTGGCATTTTTTGGTATCAAAGGTGACATTACTGCCCAGGTTTCAGTACCCATAGAACCATTTGTTTGATTGATTTGGATTGACCTGAATGACTAAAATGACCTTCACAAGTGACAGCACTAAATGTTGACCACACCTACAAAGTTTCATGACCATACAAACTTTGTAGTGATTATGTTATTCCTTATTTTGACATTGGATGACCCAGCTGACTTGAAATGACCTTGATTTTTTGGTATAAATCTGGACTCACCAATGGACCATACACACGATTGGCCATGGATGACCAACATGACCTTGAAATGACTTCAAAAATTTCCCAGCTCTGAATGTTTAACCACACCGTCCACCAGTTTCATGACATACACCATTTCGTGATTTGACCTAATGACCCCAGATGACTGGAAATGACCTTGAAAAAAAATTGCTTCAAATGGGCTGACCTATACCCAAACCGGTTTCATGGCCATACAACCATGTTTAGTGATTTGACCTTTGGTGACCTCGCACGACCTTGAAATGACCTTCAAACAATTTTGGCACTGAATGTTGACTGCACCCCACCACGTTTCATCATCCTCCACTTGTTTAGTGATGTGACCTTGGAATTACCCCACATGACCTTGAAATGACTCTCCAAAATTTTTTGGCACAAAAATGGACCCCAGCAACAAGTTTCATAATCCTACCCCAATTGACAAGGTTTAAAGCAATTAAACCCATTTTTGACCGCATTGACCTTTGACCCAAGCCACATGACCCATTTCCAAACGCCTCAACCGCTACTATGGTGACATCTATGGTGCGAAGATGGCACCCATACTTGCTCAGATAAAAAGATTATCGTGTTTACAAGGTTGTAGCAATGAACCCTTTTGACCATATTTGACCACATTTGACCTTTGACCCAAGCCACCTGACCCATCTCCGAACTCATCCACCGCCTACTTGAGTGACATCTATGGTGCGAAGATGGGCAACCATACTTGCTAAGATAAAAAGATATCGTGTTACCAGTTGTAGCATTTTAACCCTTTTTTGACCATATTGACCTTGACCATGACACATGACCCATTTCAGATCCAGGGCCAACGCGTATTGAGATACATCTATGTTGCGAAGATGGAGACCAACACTTGCTTAGATCCAAAGATATCGCGTGGGACCACACACACGCACGGACGAGAAGCATTCTATTGTCCCCTTCGCCAACAAAGTTGGCAGGGGACCAACAATTATTATGCTCGTGGAGCAATACCACAGTCGATTCAGCGCGTACCGCCCACAACAACCAAAACCAATGCACATACGCAAAAAATTGGGCATTCGGTCATGCTAACTCGCCAAGCAAATACTCTGTTTTTATTAGCTTTGAAGCCATCTTAAAAACTATTTTGTTCAAAGTCAGCTCTTCTTGATAATAATAATTAATATTGGATGGACTTTTTCGGGCTGATAACAGAAAATATCACCATCGCCAAGAAAAATATCAGGCTAGTCTTCGACGCGCCCGATATTTGATCTAGGGCCGAGCTATATTTTCGTTATCAACCTCATCCATCCATACTTATATAAGTGGTACAAGGACTTATGAACAAGATCTGTAGGTAAGTAGTAATAGTAGTAAAACCAAAATCTGTCTTTTTTGCCCCTGCTAATGGGGGTGGCCGAATTACCTCACATTCACAGCAATTACTACTGTGTGAGGATTTATTGGAGCAAAAGATATTGACCGGATGCTCCTGATGTCAAGGTGCTGGATGGCCGGCCATTAGCTCGCCAGAGCTGATAAGACCGGGGAGGCAGAGAGGAGGGTGAGTCGGACGAAAAACCCCTTACTTCAACACTCTTCCCTTATAAAACCTGGTAACCAGTTACCTCATCGGATTCCTTAGACCCCACAGGGCGAGGTTTGCTGCGGACAACCCGGCCCAGGGGACAGGTTGTACTGGTTACCAGGATACCAGTGAGCCCAAAAGCAACCTGACTGCAGAAGAAATCATGACCTGAAGAAAGTGTCCAAACTCAACTATGAAATGTTTAAAGACAGAATGACAGGGAACACTTGACCCTGAAGGTTAAATCAGATGACCTAACAAATGACAGTGATGTATAAAAGATATTATTTAAAAGTTGTTGTCTGCCATAGCCCCTATGTAACTTCAAACCAAAATCTGTATTCTAGGAAGCATTTGCCTTTTAATAATGTGCAAAAGTTCATATATTTAGCTGGAAGCCTGCAGGCAGGTATGAAATCCATTGCCCACTTGGGAATGTTGGCCCTTGAAACAGCGCTGGGTCATGACTATTTGTCAGTAATATGGTAAAAGGTCAGTGTGGGTTAGTTTCTCAACACTTTTGCACAGTCCTGTCATTTTCCACGGGACATTTAATGGGATAATGGTATAATATAATTAAAAACAAATTAAAAAAAAGGGATATTTATTTTCTGTCATATTAGTTTAAAAGAAAAATGTAAGCTCCATCCAGGGTGTCCTGACATAAATGGTGGATGTCATGTGCAGCGGTACGGTTATGTGTGGCCGTCAAGACCAGTTCACGCCTCTCTCATGCTTTAGCCACGGTCAAGATGCTTCATTTTCTAAGACCCTACTTTGCCATAACAATTCACCAATTTCAGTCCATGGCTAAATTTTTGCACGTTTTCAGCTCCACCACTTCTAATTGTGCCCAAAATCAGTTGCCACTGAATAAAATTGGTAAATTTAAGAAAATCAAGTCTGTGGGAGAGCGGGCCTAGTGATTAGGGTGCCTGCCTGTGGCACAATTTAACAAAATTCCCAGGTTCATATCCCGGTGGGGACACTGTGGGATTTTTCAGTATTCAATTCTGGATTTGATTCTGTATACCAGCTATTGATAAACGAATGCCGCTATACTCCATGGTTCATTGGAATTGGGACAAATGAGCCATGAAAGCATCCTGTCCTCCGGAGGGGACGTTAATCCGTCGGTCCCATGTACAGAGAGTACAACTGTACATGTACATCTCAGCCAGTTTTGAATAGAGTACGGTCCCCCCCCCACCACCAAACTGTTCCTAATCCGCCCCCAGTCTTGAAGTGGGCGATTTGAGGAGCTCCAGATCAGGGATTACCCAAACTTAACCCATACGAAGGACTTGTGGGTAGCAAGAAGAAAATCAGGTCTGAAGACCACACTCTTGCCAGACATTTGTTCTCAAGCCCCAAGTTGGCACTATACATCACACACACCCCTCTCCAAACCCAACAACCAAAATTAGTCCTTTCCCGGATGATACACGATTTGTCACACTATGGGCACACTATGCTATATCTTTA
>JAMKCH010045629.1:0-12226 GCA_023653785.1 Ophioderma brevispina | reverse complement strand
CGGCGCAAAATATCAATGAAGGGGGGTACAGTGTGTGACCCCCACTTTTTTGCCACCATTTGAATTCAAGCAGCCTGATGGAATAAAGTACAGTATCCCCTGCACTTTATTCCCTCAAGGCTGTGAAGTCAACGGGATGCGGGCAAAGTAGGGTCACAAATGTACAAACTCAATAAGGTGCTTAAAAGCTAAAGACCGCGTGTGATCTCATAAGCTGAAAACACTGCTGTACGAATATAATCTTCACCCGGGATCGTAACACAAAAATATGCGGACTAAATTTAAAATTTTATTTTTTTGATTTAATTTTTTTATTTAAAATCCTTACTTTAAAAGTTCGAAGTTGACGTTGTGGCTAAATGAATTTTACAGAAGGAAATACTATACCCTGGATTTGATCCAGAACAAGGCTTGTTAAGTTATACAGTTACAACTCCAGCTGCTCAACTTAGTCTAGACTAAGTTTTCAGACTCTTTAGATTAAGACTGGGATCATCATGCCCATATACTTCTGCGGTGGAAATCATCAGGTTGGAATTCTATCCTAATGTATGTTACTCCTGCATTAGAAACATTATCGACTCTGAAAAAAAAACAAGAACATGCGAAATCTAATGCATTTAAAGGCTTAAAAAATGTCCCTCAAAATGTTACCGAATTTTGGCAACTTGCTAAGCGTGCAAATTTGCCACGAGAAGGAGAGACATAACTTCATTTGCATCAAAAACACAAAATTACAGTTTTAAAGTACCATTAGCAAGAGAAACAAACTCCCATCACTGCTGAATAGAAGTTTAATCATTAAATACAACAGTAGAATTTTAATCACTCTAAATTTGCATTCCTCACCAAATATCGTAGGAACCGTTGATGGACACTACAGTTTCCACAGAAGAATTGTGGCCAGCGTATAGACACTGCCGCACATGTGAGCTTTCAGCGTAAGGAACAGCGTACATGCTTGCTCTCATTTACAGAGCTGCGTAATACGGCCCATGCATTGCCGCATTGCTAAGTGCGTACCACGTGTGTTCCACGCTGGACACGATTTATTTGCGGGAAATGTAGTCTAGCTCAATCAAGTTTTCATGTTGACCAAAACTTGGACATCTCTGATGCAAACATACACAATGGTTACAAATATTTATAAACTTTCCCTGGAGATGGCCAGCGCAAGGTAGTGTTGAAAAAAACCCATGTGCGCTAGCCGGTTTGAAAACCGGCGACCATCCGTATTTACTACACAGGCTTTCCCAACTGAGATAACAAGCAGGGGTGGCAGAGGAGCGATAGATTAGATATTATCTATAAGGTCTTAGGTCCGGAAGGTGTCCATCGCTTTCCTAGCGGAGAGCATCAGAACGTTATATTTACATATACAATTATATTAAATTGAAAAACAAAACATGATCTCGTGGTTTTTTTAGTGGCATCGAGGCTGAGGATCAGGTAGTGCAGTGCTCGATTTAGAAAAAAATTTACATGCACAACCCCTGATTTTTCCTAAAAATGGGCTGAAAAATACAAAAATTTTACATTGCACTGGGAAAATTCTGCATGCACAGATCCAAAGTTACATGCATTGTGCATTTGTAAAACCCCTCTAAATCGAGCATGGGTAGTGCCTCTTGAAAAAAAATAATGCTGTTGTCTGTGTGATATGACACGATTGATATATGGCGAGGCTTTTTAAAACAATACCTTTTTTTCTAAAATACATGTAAATTACAAAGCTTACAGCATGTGTGCAGTATTGAAATGCAAATTAAAAGTCACAGCACCTGTGTTCGAATCTAAAGGTAGAGTTTACATGCACAGAATAACATGCACAGTGTAGTCTCCTGATTGGACAATAATATGAATGCAAGATTATTAAAAAGATTTATTTTTACCACTAGGCTGAAGTTCTGGACCTTTAATTACATTATTGAGTTTAGAGAATTACAAGGTTCTAACTGCTCAGTACATTTGTCATTTTGAGATACATGAGTTTAAGTTTACAAAAAACAATAGAAAATAAAAGAAATTACCAGAAGTGGGATTTAAAATAAAACAAATTATAATTTAAACTTAGCAAATTTTACATTTCAAAAAAGGTTATATTCACTAAAATCCAAAATGTCAGTTTATTTATAGACCTTGTAATTAGAGTCAGTCGTGATTTAAAAATTGCAACCTCCAAGGTGACTGGAGTACGGCGTTTGTAAAACAAGGAATCGCCTAAATCGCCTACTTCTCTTTGCTTAATTTTATTGTGTTGATGTATTTATCACAGTATTTGGTTGAATCTTGTAGAACCAACAACTAACTCAAAACAAATATCTTTGAATTAAAAATTTTTTTGTGTTTGTCCAAAAATTTTGGTTGAATTTGTGAACGACGCAGAGCCAAATTGTCGTGACTATTTGATAAAAACCAACGAATTCTCCTAGCCTTTATTCTGTGGCAGAAATCTCAATCATAGTCTCGGTCACAGCCTGCACGGCAGTCGATCTCATTTATTAGCTGATATAGTATATAGCACAGAAAGAAAAGTTTTATGAATGGCGAGGATGAATGGGCGGTGTGATGTATGCTATTAAAGCGGGTAATTGACGGGTCAATTTGAGTCAGATGAAGAGTCGAGACAGCTTGTTACGTGTTCATAACCGTCCCTCGATGTCCAAGAGTGCCGGGTGAAAAGGCAAGACAAATATACACATGCACACAAGCATAATTGGTAATGATCTTGTTTCGCCACCAACCTGCTTTAAGTCCGTTAACAAGAACTTATTCGTCATTAAGTTAGGGGGGGTCAATGACGTCACGGGTGGCCAACATTTTGCAACATTAGTGGAAATTGGTGAAGAGTTGAGACTGAGTGATCAGACGTCAGTCATAAGACTAAATATTAATTCTCGGTCTCATTACATGGGTCGAGCTCACTGCCGTCTTTGTTCTTTTGTTGATTTTATTAGAATTCCTAAATCTTTTTGTATCAAAAAAGAAATACACACAATTCAGCATGTTGTAAATCTGTATTCAGTCTTCATATTCAGCCCACCCAGTGAGCCTGCATGGATCGGAGAGTCTTTTTACTTACCAGGGAGTCCCTATTTTTTCGCGCCCTTGAAGCAAGGCCATAAATAAATTGGGGTAGGGAGAATTAAGGCGAAGTAAGCGATTTAGTTGGCGATTTCCTTCCGTGTTTTACACAACGCCGATGGAGTAGGGCCAACACTATTTTTATTCAGATATACCATAACACATCATCACAACACTTCCACCCACCAACATGTACGGACCACCAGTAACAAGCAAAACAATTCTTAGCTCTAGAAGTACAACCACCAGCAACTAGCAGAATGCTTGATTGTTATTGCTGGTGGGACGTGTACTAGAGAAAATTTAACGCCATGGGAAATCGTTAAAGTCCCAGCGGCTTTAATGGGTCCTCCTTAGGGGAACAGGTTCCAAACACAAGTAGCACATGTCCATCAGTTTTTATCTCCCTGGTCCCACGCAGAACAAATCACAAAGAAATTTCTTGATTGCTGATACCATTACCTGGCGCCTGGTGGACAAATGTGTTATTCAGACCACGCTTAGTTTCATTATGGGCCAGTCTTAAACCAAGCTGTGAAAATGTAAGTCACTTTCATTGGCTGATGCCCGGGTTCAATTCAAACAATTGAACCCAGGTAAGTATGCGCTGGCGAATTGAGGTTTTATTTTTAGGGTTTAAGCACTCGGGCTCGCGTCATAACCGCGTTTTGCTACGTTCTCGTGCGCCTGCCAACGTTGCTTTCTCTGTGTTCATTATTTCATACTGTTTCCAGGTTGGGATGTAGGACACGATCTGTCGATTAAGCATTGGGGATTTCCAATGGTAATTTGGGGAATGCTTACGTGCATTACTATGGCAGTCTCTGTCCCATTACATTACAAAATCATCTCTTAACCCTTATTTCAAAAGATCTTAGTATTCATGATAATTTAGGGAAAAATATGACATTCAAATCCTACGGGGTTAGTGGATTAACCCCACTGCAAAATAGAGTATAATTTCCAATCACGGTCTTTAGATTTAAATATTCGTGACCACAGGCCTAGTCTTTATCAAGTCTGTGTGTAACCTTTTTCGATATGCGTAGAGCGGCCCTCCTCACCGTTTGACACAGACTAACACCCAGAAGTTGTGACCCTACTTTGTCTGCACCCACTTTTCAGCAGCCTTGACGGAATAAATTGCAGTTATACTGGTACTTTATTCCGTCAAGTCTGCTAAATTCAAACTAGGAGCAACAAGTGTGGTCACAAATGTACCAAGACAGGATGAACTTTGACCTCCCACATGCACTTTTTCACACGTTCCTGTCTTGCACGCAAACTGCGATTAATTGTGTAACTGCTCGCAACTTGGGCGACTTTGAATTCACACTGATATACGTGCTCAGCTCGCGGTTGCATGCTTATGCGCGAAAACATCTTAAATGTTTGAGCATTAATGGGCCTCGTACCAGGGGGGCCTTTGTAAGCTCGCGAGCCTTGTGCATGGGTGCAGAGTTCATCATCATTGGCCTCTGTTTCATTGCGTTCTCTTTGCGATCTCGTATCTACCTTGCATACAAAGCCTGTGCAGCATTTTTTGGTGAACACATTTTTGTAAGGGTTGGACCCGCTATAGGTGGCTCTGGACCGTACATGTAGCCCATTGACCGGTTGATTTGAGACGCTACACCACAAATCGTATTTGACAAACCTGCGGAAGCCACTCTTTCATGCAGCAAAAAATTATGTTTCCACTTGTCCTTCCACTTGCAAATTGACTTAATAATTGACAAATCAAGCTTTTTGTAATTGACCTTATTATGACAATTGAAGGACTAGGATACTATCTGCACATTAACTTTGTAGCGGTGCGATCAGGGTAAAATCAAAGAGGGGCTAAACATCATTGTGAAGGGGGGCAAAACCATTACAAGATTAACCGATATAGGTAAAACTCTATTTTTTAGTTAAATTGCAATTTAAAATTACTTAAAACCCCTTGTGCTTCCTGAATTTTTTGAAACTTCTGGTGCCACCCCCTGTGCAGCCCGTTTTGTGATACGGTTTTGTTTTCATTAGAGTGTGTCATCTCGGACCAACCTATATACAGTACCAACCCTATACCTAGTATGCGCTAAAGTGTGTACACATGTAATTAGATTCGGGGATCCTCGAGCCGGCATTTGGTAAGTGATGGCAGTGCTGAAGCCTGAAAACCATGAATGAACTTTCTGACAATAGGAAATAGTTTCTGTCTAGAACTGGTAATTCTATGCTGATCTTCATATCTTCTTACATGCTTCATCATTCTGTCTATGTGAAGTTGTAGCTCGTCTGGTCAATTGTGGAGATGAACTGAATTGTCTGCAACCAAAGCAATTCATTGAGAACGGTGATGTGTTTAGCCTCCTTTTGATGCTGGCTGTCCATGTGAACCAGGAAGAGGAGGGGCGATAAAACACATCCCTGCCTCACTCCTGACTTCATCTAAACCAGAAGTAGCAACTTCTTACTCTTACACAAGGAATAGGATGGGTCGATAAACACATCCTGGAGAGGCAGAAGGAGGGGGAAATGGTGAATGGGTTGTGGATGGGGGAGCAATTGGTATGGCGAGTCAATTGAGGGAGTCCGATCACGTCCTTCCTAGTCACCAGAATCTAAAAAACCAGAAGTAGCAACTTCTACTCGCTTAACAAGGAAGAGTAGGGTCGATAAACACATCCCTGGCTCCAACCCCTCTCCTGACTTCACTCTAAACCAGAAGTAGGGCAACTTCTTACTCTTACACCAGGAAGAGGAGGGGTGTCTACTAAACCACATCCCTGCCTCCTCATGAACTTCAACCCTAACCATAAGGTAGCAACTTCTACTCTTACACAAGGAAGATGAGGGGGCGCTAACACACACATCCCGGCCCTCACATCCTTATTCACTCTAAAACGCATAAGTATCACTTCTTATCTCTTACACAAGGAAGAGGAGAGGGGAATAAAACACATCCCTGCCTCACTCCTGCTTCACGTCTAAAAACCAGAATTAGCAACTTCTTACTCTTACACAAGGAAGAGGAGGGGAGATAAAACACATCCCTGCCTCACTCTTACTTCACCTAAAAAACCAGAAGTCGCAACTGTCTTACTCTTACCCAATGAAGAGGAGGGGCGATAAAACACATCCTGCCTCACTCCTGACTTCACTCTAAACCAGAAGTAGCCACTTCTTACTCTTACACAAGGAAGCGGAGGGGAATAAAACACATCCCTGCCGCACTACGCTGACTTGACTTCACTCTAAACGCAGAAGTATGCAACTTCTTACTTCTTTACCTTACACAAGGAAATGATGGGCGATAAAACACAGCCCTCTGCCTCACTCCTGACTTCACTCTAAACCAGAAGTAACCCACTTCTACTCTTACACAAGGAAGAGGAGGGGAAGAAACACAATCCCTGCCTCACTCCTGACCTTCACTTAAAACCAGAAGTAGCAACTTCTTACTCTTACACAACACTGGCTGTTCTATATAAAGCCCCCCTCCACCTGTCCATAAGTTGGTCCTTTGATATTCCTCCAACACTTTCCACAAGAGATGCCTGTCCACTCTGTCAAAGGCCTTCTCTTGATCAGTAAACACCATGTATAGGTCTTGGTTGAACTCAATTCTTCTTTCACACACACAACTGTCTTAGAGCAAAATTAATATGGTATTCATGTGGGCATGCCTCTGTTTTTTCTGAAGCCAAACTGTTTCACGCTTAGTTCGGTTCCAACTATGACTCGATTTTCTTTTCTCAAGTAATCCTTTGATATATATCTTTCCTATGGCTCAGGAGGGAGATACCGCAGTATTTCCCGCAGTCACGCTTGCTGTCTTTTTTCCAATTGGGTAGGGGTTGGTGATTATACTCTCTGCCAATCGGCTGGTGCAGATCGCTCCCCCATGCTTTTTTGAATTTTTAGGTGAGCCATCCAACTCCTGTTCTCACCATGCTTCAGTCGTGAGTTTTGTCAATGCCTGCTGCCTAGTTTCCTGGGAAAACTTCTCTGATAGCTTTTTATCACCTGCTTCACTTCATCCTCTTGGATGATTGGTTCATTATGGTCTGGAAGGAGCCATAAGACAGATTTGCTTTGCTTCATCACAGCTGTTGACAGTCGCTTTAATCACATGTGACCAAAATCAGAATAAAACAAAAAATACCAAGGGTGACAACACTTTTGACAACTAATTTAGAATATTTGTTCCAGTAACTTCATCCTGTGTAGATTTTTTATATGAAATTCTTTGTGGGCCAATATGGATGTTTCTTAAAGATCTAGTTTAAGGGGGCTGTTAAATCAGGAATTAGAGATCAAATGGCCAAGTTTTTAGTTTTTTCATGTTTAATGGCATTAACATGTTTCTGTCCATATATTTTAACAGAATCTATATGGCTCATGGTGTCTTAAGTTTGGAACCTCTTTCGTGCTCACAGATTTTTTGTGGAGAATCATCCATTTCCAAGTTTTGGTAGCAAAAACTTTTCTCTTAGAGCAATAACATAACTGTACAAAAGCATACAGTTTTTGGAAAGCTTAATATAAAATACAGATCACAATGGTATCAACACAAACTTGATATACAGGGGTGTACGTGGTTGTAAATAAGTCAATTTTCATTAAAAAAGGGCTTAGCCCTGTGAAATTTCAATTTCCTTTAAAGAATATAATCCACTGTGGGGACCACAAAATTGAAAAGCACACTAAAAGAGCTTTCATAAAATATTAGTTTTGTATAGGGTGTGGATTCCTTACGTGTGTACAGGGTGGCTTAAAATAACCATCGTTATCAAAACATTCTAATTTAGTGCAAATTTTATTTACTATACTGTTAATTGGTTAATTTCTTCACTAATGTACGTGTATATATGTCCTACTTGATGCCATACATTTGAACATCTTTGTTTTGATGATCTTTTGGCTATTTAAAGATTCAGGTAACAAAATCTCGTGTATGCTATATTTTACAAATACAAGCTTTTACACAGTTTGTTTTTTTTGTTGGGGGGGGGGAAACCCTCTTGCAGCTCGTTATTTTACTTATTAAGTCAATTAATCTGCAAGTTATGGCCTAAAATGGGGTTCCCCAAACACAAACTGGGCCATTACCCTTTTCCAATGTTTTAAAAGCTGCAATGTCTAAGAATAATTATCCATAAAAAGATAGCCATCTCACATCAAATAATAAGAAAAAATAGTTTTTCATAATTTTACCAGTTCCTACTTGAGTTTTCCATAGACTTTCTATGGTTCCGTGCCCTCACATCCTCCACTCTGCACGCTCATTAGTATAATTGAATCATAAAATTTATTAGCATCAATGAGAAGCTTTTTTTTTGAATTTGGTGTCAAATGAAAGAGGAAAAACTAGGCTTTCAAAAAGACAAAGAGAAGGGTGTAGGTGTTCATCTTCATTATGAAAATACAAAATTAAAAAAAAAAAAAAAATTTTTTACAAAAAATTGTTCGCCCAACAAAACCTCCACCCTATTGAGGTTTCCCAAACTAATTATGAAACACCTTGATACTTACAAATATCCTCACTAAACAAAACACCAACATGGGTTCAGACGAGCCACTCATGCCATGCGAGTCACAACAGCTTAATTCACAACCATGCATGGACCTTTTCTTTTGCATTTGATCAGACGCAACAACGACCATGTTAATTATGGATTCTCGAAAGCGTTCCGACCTGTTCCCACCACCAGTCTTCTCCTCAAATTACGCCATATGGCATTCTGGTAACATCACTAAATGGATTTTCTTCTTTTCTTCAGGATAGACAGCACGGGTAGTAGTCGGGGGTGAACATTCTCAATGGGTCCAAAGTTAAAAAAATCTGGAGTCCCCCAGGGTACAGTGCTCGGACCACTTCATTGTTTTTAGTTTACATTAATGACTTACCGGACAATATTACCTCTACAGTTCGTTTATATTTGTCAGATGATTGGTGTTTTGATTCCACTATAATTTCTGACCACGACACCTCTAGCCTACAGGACGATTTAAACAAACTCTCTGTATGGGAAAAGAATGGCCAATGCAATTCACACCCACAGAAATGCTAATGTCCTCAGGTCCGCTGGATCAAGATCACCAATAGTTACTAACTACAGTCTAGGAGGTACGGTACTACAGGAAACATCGTCGCACTCTTACCATCGGGGTGGAAAAAAAAAATTCCTCCTCAAGATCTTAAATGGAACTCACACATAATAAATCTGTTTTGCATCGCAAATAAAACCATTGGCTTCAATCATAAGAAACCTTTCCTCATGTACCAAAGAAACCAAAGCAAGTGCCTATCTCACATTAGTGAGACCAACAATTGAATATTGCTCCAGTGAAATTGGACCCTTCACCAAAGAACATACATGAGATAGGCAAAATTCATAGAAGAGCTGCCGTATGTGAAAAACGATTACAAACAGACCACAAGTGCCACAGAACTCATCGGGGGCTTAGATTGGATATGCTCTACAAGGAGGAAAATATCTCGTGTCATATATTGCACAAGCCATAAGGGGCACTTGCCATTCCGGTGTCGAAAAACACTACCTCGCCCCACTCGTCAAACTAGACGCTCTTCAACAAGTTCTTTTATACCTATCTTCAGCCCGTACAAACTCATTTAAAGTACTCCTTTGTTCCTCTTGACGTTGAAAGACTGTAACTCATTAACATCAGATATCCAGACGATTGGAAGATAACAACATATTCAAACAGAAAATCACTGATTCTTTCTTCAGCCTCAGGACTCCAAGTCAGATACTATTACCATCTGCGGCACATCGCACCCTTCTCGTTCTGATTCCACAATGGAATGTTGAGAAGTAATCCAAGAGAAGAAAGAAGAAGAAAGACGGCATGCCATATATAATTTTTTTTTCCATCTATTTTTTTTTTTTTTTAAAAAAAATCAAAGTTACGCATTTTTGACCAAAAACAATCACATGGGCTGAACTGCAAAAGGGCGGGTAATTTTGCATATTACGCATTACGCGTCTGTGCTATTCGGCGCGCATGAGCAAAAGTTGGAAGTGATTATCGCATCAGAAACGCCTGTGAATGCCTCGATCGATGAAGCATACCCATGGTAACTTGAATGCAATTGTAAAATGTTTGCCCACGTGAGTTTCTTTTGCAACCAGAATGGGATTTTAATTTCACGATTTGAACCTCATACTTGTTGAATTTTGATCATAAGTACCCAGATGAATGTATTGACACTGGTGCAGAAGCAAGTGTGAAGATAGAAATGAAACGCTTTGTGTTTTGGAATAAGGCTATGTATTTTGTAGCCTAAACTGAAACACTATTTGGACACAATGGCGTTTTTCCCTGTGTTCACTTTCAGCGATAATTCGTGATTTTCGGTTCCCAGTTACTAACAATTCATATCAGTGAACAGGTAAGAAATGAAATGCATCGCAGAGAGCATATATAGGGTTGTATTTTTTAGTTTTTAATTTTTGTTAAAAATCGTGATTTATTCAACCTTTGAACATCCTGCCTGCCGTTGTTCCAAATTGGAACACGCAGATTTTGGCCTATTTTGGTAAATAATATTGCCCCCTAGTGCGACTTTGAAAAAAATAAGTGGGAAATACTGACGCCTCAAACTATGACTCTGGAATAGAAAAACTAACAATGCCCATTTTACTAACTTTTTCTATATTTTTTTTATAGGGAACCAAAAACAAATGGTGAAAATACCATTTTTTAGATTTTCTCAAACAATACGTATTTGGGGGGAAAATATTATCATATTTGATTCCTTGATTCATTTCCGTCTCAAACTAGGTCTACTTTTATTTTGTGAACAATAATTAAATACAGCAAAAAAAGTTTACTTTGAATTCCCTGACTCAACAACCACCTCTTAACACAAATCTCTATTGAGATGGGCATAAGAGGTGTGCTATAACATAGTATATAGATTGTAACTTTCAGATTGTTATTTAAGTCATAATGTGTAGTTTTTGTTTTTGTAAAGTGCAATAGAGGAGACCTTCTGTTTATGCACTCAAACTCAATCTCATTATTTTATTGATTATTATATTATGGTACAATTTTTTCTCATTAAAACCTTTAACTTAAAAAAAAAAAAAAAAAAAAATCCACATGGATTTTTCTGGATTTTTGCATAGGTAATAGCTCCTTGCATGTCCCTACTTATATCAGTGTTCAAAAAAAAAAAAAAAAAAAAAAAGGAAATTTGTGTCACCAGGACTGCTTAAAATTGCTCTAAAATAAGAGACGATTTGCATATGAGGTCAAACAGCTGTGTCGCAAGTCAAAGTCCTGAACTGGATTAAGGGGGGTGTTAAGGCAGTACCTTAGTCAAATGTCCAAGTTTTTAGTTTTTTTTCATGTTTAATGGCATAATATGTTTCTTTCCCGATTTAACAGAATCTAATATATTCCTTTTTTCCTCCATATTTTGTTCATTTCCTTTTACTATTTACGCATTTTTGACCAAAACAAATCACATGTGCTCACGCAGACGGGGCGGTTAATTTCGCTTATTCCGCAATATACAACGTCTGTGCCATGCAAGCGCGCGCTAGCAAAAGTTGGAAGTATGAGTGCTCACAGGACCCCTTGATGCATCGATTTCGATGACGCATACCCATAGTAAATTATATTTAATGTGTAAAATGGCTGCCCCCGTGAGTTCTTTTGCAAACAGAATGGCATTTTAATTTTGCATTTGGAGCCTCATAATTCTTGGATATTTTGATCAAAGAACATTAGCTGACAAATGCAGCTGCCAGAAACAATTTTGACAGATCCTATTTTCCACGAAGCACTGGCCAGATCTTTAATTAGCACATAATACTGGTGATGTTTTATAAAACATATTGATTTGATTATTTTACAAAAAGTGAATACATTTTAAATTGAATTAGTTGATCTCATGAGTTTGTAAAGTGGATTGCACATTTCCTTTTCAAACATGATTATGAAAATTGGGGTGGGGTGAGTGATTGCCTGTACATGGCCATACCCCATACAAAAAGTAGTAGTAATAGTAAAACCAAAGTTTTAAATCCGGTTTTTGTCCCCGCACCGGGGGTGGCCGGATTCCCTCACACATTCGTCGTCAATCGCCCTTACTCCCTCCTTCCACTTGATTCAATGCATCCCC